>CAEGAA010001124.1:0-16185 GCA_903067105.1 Poeciliopsis infans | reverse complement strand
ACACACTCACACACACTCACACACCCACTCACTCACACACACACACACACACACACACACACACACACACACACACACACACACACACCCCCACACACACTCACACACCCACACACACACACACACACACACACACACACACAAAATATTAAAATTGCACATGTACACTATTAAAATATCACACATGCATACACTTTTTCTTTCTCACACGCACACATAAAAGACTCAAATTGCACATATACACTACTAAAATGTCACAAATACACATGCATACACACAAAGCATGCAGACATACTATTCTGAATGATAGATCAAAAATGTACATGTGTGTGTGAACTAACACTAGACTGAATGAATGAATGAGGATGAGACTTGTACTGTTTTGTGTCAGAGACTCATATTTTGTCTGTGTGAGTGTTGTCATGGAAGAGATGGGGCATAACTTGGAGATCAGGTCGCGCATGCGTTGCTACCACAGTGAAGTTAGCTTCAAGTTGGATATTGGTGCTCCACAGTGTAAGCGGCATTTAGCTCAAAGTTGATTCAATTTATGACGCTAATTTCGGCCAGCCGTTCTCTACCCTCCCTTCTTAACCGGAAATAATGTCGGAGTAATAAAAAAAGTAAAACATAGATACTAAGTTAAACAAACATATTATATTCTATCTCTTAGAAGCCTCTGAGGTCATGCAAGTTTCACATTTCAGTGTCATCTTAAATCCTGGCTCTCTGGATGGTGCTACCTGGTTTGGGAGTGGAAACTTTCCTTTAGAAATGTGTTTGCTTTGTGAAAAATAATTATGTCCTCTTATCTTAATTCTCCAGTTTCAGACGAGCAATAATTTAAATTGCTTTCTAATTAAGAGCAACTCATCCATCTTGATACTTACCCAAAATGCATGGATGACGCAATTGACGGAAAAACAATTTTCATTAGTTTTGGTGTTAGTTCAATCTGCCAGCTCGTATTTGATCCATTTGCTTGATGTTGCAAGCAAGACGCTTTACAAATAAATCGTCAAAATGGATTCTCACCGATCCCATCTGAACATTATTGTTGTTGTCATCATGTTCACATACACAGGTTTGAGACATTTGTGTAAAATTTGAATTGTAAGACGGAAGAAAAAAAAAAATAAATAAATATATATATATATATATATATATATACATATCTCTGTTGAAAAGTTAAACAGACATAACCAAGAACAGAAAATAAACAAATTCTGAAATAACCTGATAAGTAGCTACAGCTGTGTATTATTCCTGCGTTGGCTAAGCTTAGCAGACACACGGACATGCATATACTCACATGTCGCAACACGCACACCATCCTGCAGCAGTCAACTGTGACTTTGCTGTTTCCACTTAGTTCCCTGTAGATAGCTTAATTCTGTGGCTAAATTCAAACGCAGACAGGAACCAATAAAAGCAAAGCACTCGGGCTGAAAACACACATTAAGGCTTACGGCTCAGAGAAAATTAACTCATAAGCAAAACACTTTTAATCCAGTTCCAACATGGTCAAGGGTTAGCATTCTCAGGACCTACAAGAGACAAGAGCAATCCCCCTGAAACTGAAATGAAAAGTGTTTCTTTTTTTATTTTTGCAGTGTACCTGCGGTAGTTTCTGCATATTCTATACCTTGTATAAAAGTAAACTTTTCAGATTTTATTTTTACGTTGCTACCACAACTAAGTGTTTATACGTAAATATATGAAAAGAGTGAAATCTCTCTCTATCCCACACCTTTAGGGGTGATACACAAAAGGTCTAAAAAATAGAAAAAAACATATCTAGTATACTCCTTTGCCTACAGAAGTACCCTAACAATTAGATCAAGGCTTCTGCAGGTTCACCAACTCAAAAAAAAGACTTTTTCAGACCATTATGAATGAAACATGAGGCATGTATCACCATTGTACAAAATAAAATAGCATATTTTATAGATAAATGTTTGTGCATATATAAATTTTTATATGTGAGAGATTAATTATAGATCTTATGGCATTCTTTCTTTAAATCCAGTTCTTTGTAATCATTTTTTCTACTTGGTCCATTCTCTACTCATTTTCTTGTCCTTCCCAGCTGTATTTCCCTCCACAGTATCAACTTGTGTCTTTTGGCACTACCTTTAAGCTTCTTGCGCTTCATATGATTGTCTGTAGTCTTAAGTCTCGAAGTGCCAAGCTTTTTTGCACAAAATGCATGTGTGCAACAGAAGTGAGTCAGTAGAAAAGATGAATATCATCCAGCCAGCTCGTAATAAATTTGTACTTATACCTGATAGACCCAAAACAACTAGATAGCTAGAAAGGTACATACAATACCTTGCTAGAACTGCCTCAACTGTCTCGAGTCACAGAACGCAACAAATTTAAGAACTGTGATTGACGTATTTAAAGCCAAATTATTATTTTTTTTAAATTACAACCTTTTGTAAATAATTTTTCATGATACCTGGACACCATGTACCTGTACCATGTACCAGTCACCTGTGTGTAATCTGACCTCAGTATAAATCCTACGGTTCTGTAAAGTCATCGTGGGTTGTTGGAGAACATTACAGAAAAAAAGACGGCAACATTATGCATACGTTTAAAGAAATGTTACGTTATAAAACAATATTCCAAGCTATGAGTTGCTGTGATTTCCTTATAAATGTGAGCAAGTCACTGTCTATATTCTGCGAATGTAAAAAAAAACTGATTTCACAATTGCAGTGTTTCCATCAAATAAAGAATTAAATTAAAATCATGGCATGAGCAACTTTATGCAGCATTTTGGGAAAACTGTAATTGATTTTACAGAACCGCTAAGGATTCAACATTTTGGAATGACAGAACTTTTTATGAATTGTTACGGTGAGAGCTCTAATGAAGGCAGCTCCAAAAACAAACCACCCTCCTCCTGCAACTTCCTAGTAGTTGCAGGAAGTTGCAACTACTTCTTTGGCAATTTCGCCAGTAGAAACATCAGGTTGGTGATCATATGATTCGTATTTCGCAAAATTGCAGTTTTGCGAAATACGTCTTTTTCAATTTGGCCGAAAAACCACCTAAAAAAAATATGAAAAAAAAACATGAAATTTTCCAGAATTGGCATGTGTCTTTTTCATCGTTGTTTTTGGGGTTTTTTTGTACTATGGTTAATGGAAAGCTAGCGAGAAGTGTGTTCACGTAATCTGAAGAGGTGAAGAAAGGAAAACTTTTTTTGTCACAAGATGTCAAAGCTGAAGGAAGCATGGATATAACTGCAGCTAATGATTGGAGGACCTGCGACTTATTTATTCACCAGGCGCTAAATGGAAATGGCACATTTTTATTAGTAAAAAAATCTTATTTTCTGCCATTTCACAGTTAAACACTACTTTGTGCTGCTCTTTGATGAAACCACTTAACATCAAGTTTGTAATGTGACAAAGAAAAAGTCCCATGGGTAGAAATAGCATCGTAGGATCTGAGTTAATAGGCCTGCTCTTGGTATCAACCGTGCCACCCACCATGACTGATATTTTTTCTGGGAAAATATTGAATTCAGTCTCCACATCTTGATTTTTCATTCTTTTTCTTTTCCCTGACGCCTTCCTGCCAGGCCTTCCTTTATCTATCACCTTCTGCAAATCAGTCCCCCACCTCAAGTTCCCTTTTTCACTCCACCCTGCCTCCCCCGGCTTGTTTTTCATTCACTCGTCTCAACCTGCCTATTGCCACATCATTATTTCCCACTCTTCTCTTTTTCTGCTCTTCCTCTGTCTTTGCCTGCTGACTGACAGAGCAGACATGCTGAGGTAAATTGGGATGTAGCTGAAATGACAGGCTCTTTGTATTGATTTGTTCATCTCCAGCATCCATCACATTGGGCACACAGGCCAAGAACACACACTTATAAATACACACAAACATTCATACCGCTCGCATGGTGAGGAAAGCTGTCCGTGTCTCCAGCCTAGTAAACTAATCACATTATCTTGATGGAGTGGACCATGGAAGTTTATGAGGCCAGCGGTTTGGAGAAAAATCAGAGGAGAGTATGTTGTGTTTTACTTTTCAACTTCCACTGTAACATTAAATTAACTTGCATATCTCTGTTTTTGGGGATGTTGTTTTACTGTTTCGGTACACTTTTATTGTATTTTTATGACAAACACATTGCATGTGTATTAAACAATAGGCTATCTTGGGCTTTGAATGAGAAAAAACAATTAAATTTGCCATTTACCTGAAAACATCTGATAGCATTTTAGCTCATAGCCTTAAAAACTGTATAATTGTTTAAGTATTAACCTTTGGTGAAAACAAAAATAATTCCATAAATCATAATGAAAACAGTGAAACCACTTTCTGTCCTTTCAAAATACAAGAAGCTCTGGTTCCACAGAAAGTCGCTCAGTCATATTCCTAAATTAAGATTTGCGATAAAACCAGAAAGCCACAAATTTGAAAACATATTTATTTCAGACCTCATGTCTAATAGCGTATGATTTTTTTTGAAGACTGGTTACTATTAGCCAAACAAGATCATTCTCACCATTATACACAATCAAACAGTATAGCAACATATTCACTAACTGCAGTTGTAAAGTATTTTCACAGCTTTTGAAATAGTTAAAAATGCAATCTGTCCTGAAGCCAAACTTATATGGGTATACTGTTTGCCTCCAGTCCAACCATGAATATCAATTTATGTTGTTTCATATAGGTCAGGGGTGTCAAACTCCAGTCCTCGAGGGCCACTGTCCTGCAGTTTTTCGATGTGCCACAGGTACAAAACACAGGAATGAAATGGCTTAATTGCCTCCTCCTTGTGTAGATCAGTTCTCCAGGACCTTGCTAATGACCTAATTATTCTATTCAGGTGGTGCAGCAGGGGCACATCTAAAAGTTGCAGGACGCCGGCCCTCGAGGACTGGATGTTGACACCCCTGACATAGGTAGACGTAACCTAACTTCTGGTTTTGTTGTGGTTTGAAGGAATTTCAGTAAGTTTAGAATTATAAATATTTGTAAAGGTCATAAGCATCACACTTACATCTATGATGAATCTAGGTGAGCCCACCATAGGAGTACAGACACTTGTACTGTGGCCATAAATGTTGGTCATATATCCAAAAAATGTATGGCAACATGAGATGGAGTGGTTTGTATAAATCTCGTCTGAGAAAAGGAAGTGATACAAAAAAGAGCAGAGAATAAGTATCATCATTGTTGGTGACTCACTTTTCTCCAGACTTACAATTAGCAGCTTAAGTATTCTTGCCTTTGCAGTCTTCTTGCATTTATCAAGATCGCATCATGATCAACCTCTTAATCCTGCAATTTTTCACTTTTGCAACACTTTTACCAATCTGGAACAAGGCCGACTTGATAACTTCCTTTTCAAGAGATAAAATAATCAGAAAAAATGATCAGTTTTGTTGAATGTGAGGTAAAGCCAATAACTATGCAGATTAATGGCCTTTTTGCATAAATTGTATCTTTGAAACTTTCTTGAAAGTAGGTCTAAAATCTTGTTCCATCTGGTTCTTGTGACCTCAGCATTGTGACTCATCTTGTGAGTTTTGGGTGTAGTTAACACTCCTAGTAAAGACTTCCCTGCCAGTAAGAATTTCCATTATTACCAACTTTCAGAAAGAGACTGGATCTGTTGGACATCATTCAGAAACTGCCACGTCAAGAGGCCTCTTTTGGTCTGCATGAGAAGAAGAGGAATATTTAAATCCTTGTTAATTTGGACCTCTCTGTGCTTACCTGAGGATGAGAGGCCAGTTGAATTTATGACACATTCAGACCAAATGTGTTTTATGTGTCAAAAACGTCTCTGTACTTTGAAGTCAGACATTTGATGTCCAGCATTAAAATTGTTTTAGACTCATGTTGGGAGGAGCCTGTTGCCTTTTCAAGGGCTCCAAGAGCAGATATTTTCTGAATAGGAATATTATGGTCCCAAGAACAAGCCAGACTCCCACTAAAAAGTTTATGATACAAAACAAATCCACCATCCTGTTATCATCCTAATCTTTCAACCAAAAAGTTCAACCTTCAATGTTCAATAAGTCAAAGATTTTATTTTATTTTTTTCCAAAGCAAGCAAGATGGTGTGAGTAGTTTTCACTTTTGAGGTGAGGTTTAAGCAATTTCAGGATCTGGTAAATGAACAGATTAAGTTTATTATGTTGTCGTATCTATAACCCAGACTTGAAAGAAGGTGTACATTTGTTTTACATGACTGAATGACAACCTGAATAAAAACTTCCTTTAGAATGACAAATGAATGAAGATAAGAACAGCTACTGCAAACCACATCTGAACACATGCGGTAAGTCAAAATTACTGCAGAAATAAAATACATATTCCATTTGGCTCTGGAAAGAGCATGAAATGTTACAGCATAAGCCTTGATGTATTCATAAATCACCAACTTTCACTGAATTCATTACTGACATCTATGCACCCAAATCAATGTTTTCTAACTTTTACATGCAACTTCATTCTAAAGTTATTTCATAGAGACTGTTTAAATTGGCAGAAAATGTCTAAAATTAGTAAATGCTTTGCACTGAAAATATTTAACTGTTCTCCAAATTCTGGAGAGGGCACACATTATATTGTTTGATCCAGAGTATTTCATTCAGCCAGGGAGGTCTCTTTTTAGGGAACACATAGGCTAATATTCTGGCTACAGGCCTCATAACGCTGACACAGCAGCTAAAGCATATTTACTGTTCCTCTCATACCTGAAAATGGCATCCATCTATAAAGATGTTTTTGAAAAGCGACCATTGGAAAAGTTAGTGACAAAGATAAGGCCATATTTCAGCGTTAGACATAAAGAACAGGAGATGACCTATTGACTTCTAGCTAAAGTTATGCAACTTTGTGTGTTTATACTGAGTGATGCACAAAGATGTTTCAGATCTGACGCAAAATTGAGGTTCTAGTAGATGCATCAAAGAGCTGCCATGTGAAGGATGAGGTTAGGAAAAAATAATAGAGCAATTACAGTGAGAATATCTGAAGCACAAAGAAACCCAGAGGAGCAGACGGAATCGCTGATTCATCACAAGCCTTGATATTTCTGCCTGCTGAACTTTCAAAAAAATAAGACAAAACAGAGAAAAGTACAGCATGAGGTCTTTGGCGTTGGATAATTCCCAGTCATCACTGCAAAGAGCTTCTCGCCACAACCAATCCTTCGACTGATGTTTTCCAAGTGTAAAAATAATTAACAAGATAACTTCTTTATGTTCTTGTCTTAAAGAGAAGATTTTCATACTTAAACCATTTTGCAATAACTTTATAACTACTGCTATTTTTATGTCGTTATTCGACATGCTTTCAAATCTACATTTTTCTAGATTCCATGGGCTAAAACTCTCGTTTGTGAAACATGAAACCAGAGTAAGGTACGTTTTCAAAGGTCACCGGGTCATGTTTGTTAATTACTCAAGTATTTCTGTTTAGTGCATTTCATCAATAAGACTGTTTAAAGTGCTTTACATAATAAAAACACAAAAATAAAGTAACCAGTTGATAAACTAGCAACAAACATTTTGTTGAATGTCATCATCAAAATCATCAATACACATTTACGTAACGTACAAGTTGGTCAAGGTTCTGGAGCTTATGGGTCAAAACCATCTGAACAGGTGAGTTTTTATCCTTGATCTAAAGGAACTTAGTGTTAAGAATAAGACTCATGTGTTGGCAACAGCTACGGACACAAATGGAAAGTTTCAATTCTTATAGTTTGAGGCGGTAAAGGTGGTCCAACAGTTGGTGACTAAACTCACAGAGCTGAAGACTCCGTCCATACAGAGACAATTTTAGGTGTATCCGGAAATGTTTTATGTCAGCTACAGCGTGTGTCCACATAGAATTAGCGTCTCTAGTCACCAGAAACTATCATTTTTGAAACCCATACCAGGCTGGTTTCAAGCTCCCTTGAGGCCATGCGAGAGACATCTGTTTATTTAAAACAATAACGACGTTGCTCCATCTGTCTCTTTAACTTGAATGAGTCTGACTCTCACAAGTAACAAACATGGTGCTGATTGCCAGGGTTGTCAGATTTGACCGTTTACAGCCGAAAAACAATGTGCAGGCCGGATAAAACTCATGACAATAGTATTATAATGTCATGAGTTTCTCATTGTTCCTTATGAATATTGATGCAAAATGCAAAAGAACTTGGGTCTTTTTCTCTTTTTTTGCCATTTTAAATTATGAAGTTGCACTGGGATTTCTGTTTTGCAAACCACTACATAGAAGCATTTTATAATACGTACATTGTGCCCAATTGTACAGAAACCCATCCAATCTGGCAACATTACAATTCAGGTGTTATATATTTTTTTGTTTTTGGTCATTCTTTCGGAGAGTCAGAGCACCACCAATTGGTCTGGCATACTTACTACACCATTTTGTTGACACACATTTGTTCTAATGTTTATAAAAATAAGCCATAGTTGTTTCTGTGTGTTGACAGCTGGTGATTGTTCATTTGTTTTCTTTCAGATTTGGATTTTTTGTTTCATAGAGAAAAGAGCTTCATAATCAGATGTGGAAATGCCATCACTATTTTGAGTTTGTGTTGGCTAAGGATGGCAATATTAAGGTTCGCTGCAGCATCTGTGACAGTGACAAAGTCTTCAAAACACTACATCAAATTTGAAGAAACATTTTGAGAGTGACTTTTATACAGCCCTGTCAGAACTAAGCAAATGGAAGGTTATATAACTCTTCATGGAACAAATCTGTGGAACAATCAAAGGGGGTAGATTTAGCTTTACTTTTAAGAAAATAATTTGCACTCTATCAAGGTGTAAAGACCTTGATTAGAGTTCTGTATAATAACAAAGATGTATTATTATTATTATTATTATTATTATTATTATTATTATTATTATTATTATCGTCTTTATATATACCCATTGCCTGTTTAAGATGCATCCATATAGAACGTTAATTGATGTTTAGTTGCTTATTTGATAATGAATTGACTTTTGAAATATGCTGATTTTTTTACTTCTGACTTCTCCTTTTCATTCAAAATTTTTCTTTATCAACATGTGATATGTTGCTTTAAAACTGTAAATTGATGACATGAATAAATAAAAAGTTCACATGAGCTTCATTTTCTGACTTTGGTGAAAATGACCGATAACTTGAGTCTAAGGGTTTATTGCACATTGCAGGGAGATGCTGTATTTCTGACTGACTCACATACAACACGGCTCTCCCAGGGATCCACTGCATTTGAGGTGAAATGAATGCGGTGCTGTGGCTTTCGGTTGGTTATATAAGACTGACAGAATACTCGATTCTGCTCTCAATTGTCTTGTCAGCCTGTCATCCTGTTACACTCACCAGCAGCCAGCCAGACACACTATCATTCATTTGAATCGCAATTTTTACCTTATCTGCCATGTCACCACTCTGATCAGACAGAACCCAACCGTTTGTGGTTTCATTTGAAATATTGCCCTTCCGTCCAAACCCTAGGTCAGGAAGTAAGATATTGCTCTTCGCTTGTTGGAACGGTCATGTTCAAAGACAAACTGCAACTGATGATTATTTAAGTAATCTATTATTTGAATAGAAAAAAAAATCACAATCAGTTGGTTTTTTATTTAACCACTTAAGAATTTTCATATGATAATACATACAAAAGCAAAAAACAACCAAATAATTAAATTCGTTAAGCATTTTATTGCCTAAACTTTAATGAGATGGAATTCTTTAGGGTTATCTCGATCATTTTCTGCTATTTTTTCTGGAATATTTTTTATTAAGCTATTAATCATTGGAAAGCTTAAAATATTAGTTTTTACACCATTTGAAATGTCTCTTGAGGAGTTCTGGTTAGGAAATATTTACAGACAGAGAAGGGTTTTTTAAAGAAGGGTTTTTAAAGAGAATATATAAATGTTTTTGTACACTTTTTACTTAATTAATACTCTGAGTGGGATTTGTTTCAGCAGTTGGCTTTTTATTGAGTCTGTGTACTGTCTGCATTAATTGATTTCTAAATTAGTTGACAATTATGTCAATAATCCATTCATCACCATCAATCACAATTAATCGTTCCTCTCCAACATTTCTGGAACTTGAAATAAAGAGTCCACCTTATGAAAACAGGGGGACAGTTAGTACCACATGCAGCTAAGATGTTCCTAAAATCACAACAAATTTACTTTATTCAATTAAAAGATTTATGTTAAACAAACTTATCTTTGTCAGGATGTTATCCGTGTCTCCTCCGGGTTCTTACTCATAGTCTTCCATATCTCCGTTTTCAGTGTATGGAATAAATTTTGTGTGAGATGGCTTCCTTTTTTTCTTCCTTTTGTAGCTGTGTTTGTGTATGTAATTTCACACATTTACTATGTAGGAAAATAGACTTTTGTGTCAGTGTAATGGCTAGAATCTGATATTGAAGATGCAATTGGAGAGGCATAATAGTTCCTACGCACAAACCCACACAAACCGTTAAGATAAGCATCCAGTAAGTCAAAGCTATCACCTTATGGTACCTCACTCAGTAAGAGCCCCTGTCAGGAGCTTTTCCCCCCAAAGGCCTGACTGCCAGAGGGATACATCCAGACAGAGCCTTAGTATTCATACCTGTAACATATCTAAGGTGGGGTTCTGCCATCATGTCAAAGAAAATGTGCGAGTAGCTTCAAGCTCCAAACACTTCTACACATTTTAGATTACTCTGAACACAAACTCTCACATGGCTTGTTTACATCTTACAGACTGAAGAAAAGAATAATTATCTGCTTTGTCCCTTGCAGCAACCTTTTCACATTTTATATTGCAACCACAAACTGTATTTTATTGAAGTTTTATGCGATAGAACAACAAAGAAAGAGGTATATGATCTTCAAAGGTTTTCACAAACAAAAAAAAAAAAAGACCTGGAAAATCTGAGGAAAGTCCCCTGTACTATGATGTCTCTAAATAGAGCAAAGACACGGATGGTCTGTGAAACCCTCAGAGGTTTGTTGGAGAACAAACAGCATCATGAAGATCAGTGTCAGTCAGGGTTTACATTTTGTCTTATCTTTTAGCTTATTTTCCTAAATAAGTATTCCATGTTTTGATTAGCAAGTCCATTAAAAAAATATTGTTACATTAAAATGTTTTTTTTTTTTTTTTTTTTTTTTTTTTATTAAACTGTGGCTATATTTCTCACATCCAACTTACAAGGTGAAAATTTTTTTTTTTAAAGAAATAAATCAATGCCATCAACAAACCTCTGCTTTATGTAGCAGTGAAGCATCCAGGGATAAATCTTAGTTTTCAAGGTTCATTTTCTTTAGCTGTTAAGGTCTGGCAACCTTCACTTCCTGCCTCCTTCTCCTTGCACTGACTACTGATTTAAGGCTCAGTAACTTTGAAGAAACCTTTGAATTATCTTCCCAAAATTATTTTACGATTCAATTTAATGTTTCAGCAGACATCTGGGAAGTTAGCGCAAGCTTTTCATCAGTCAATCTGATCCATCATTGTGCTCATGTCTCCAACTCATTCTTTAAAATGGTCTTTAGTTTCTCTGTTTTGGATTTTGTGAGTAATTATTTTTGGAAGTTCTGATTATTTTATATATACCAATATAAAATTTAAAAAGTGCATCATTGTTACGTCCGCCAGGACGCCATATTTAAAAGGACACATAGACAAAAGGATTCCAAGAAAAAATATTCCTTTATTCATATTATTTTTTTCCTTTAGGCTTCCTTGTCCTTCTCTACTTGTTTTTTTCTGTAAAAGAAGGAAAGAACTCCTCTTCCCGTGTCCCAAAACGTAACAAAAAAAGTAAGAGAAAAAAAAAGTTCAACAGAAAGGTGGACCTTGTGAGCCGGTCCAAAGAAACAAAAAGGTACTGCAGGGGGCCAACCCTATACAGGGCCGTCGAAGCCCCTGCTAGTACCAGACTAAAGAAGACAATAGGGAAAAATAATATACTAACACAAAATAACCGAAAACAGGACAACCACTCTCACCAGGCCAGAAACAAACCAAGAAACAACCAAAAAATCCCCCATGGCAGGCAGGAGGCGTCAGATGGGTCCGAAGGCCGCCGAAGTTAGAAGAGCCTCCTCAGGGCGCATCCCTCTTGGAGGTGGATGAGTGAGAGGGCAGCTGGGCGGGGCTTCCAAACCATTACAAACCCAGCCTATTTATAGGCTGTTCTCGCGCCCACCAATTAGCAAAACCAAACTAATTACAAAAAGAATCGCTGTACTAAAATATATTAAACACAAAACCACTCAACTTAAACCAATACAAAATTATTTAAGAAAATAAAAATTATAAAGTGCCCAAAGAACATAACAATCATTAATATACGTTATACCTGATGTTTTATAAGACAATATCAGTGAAAACTGCAAGTCGTTGAGTCACAATCAGTAACAGCAGGTGCAAAATTGTAAAAAGTGAAAATGGAAAAAGTAAATGTTCCTTTCAGAGGTTTCTGCAGCTTTCTGATAGTTTCTTCTGCCTCCATTAGTCTGCTTTCAAACTCTTAAGTTTGCAGGAGTCTAGTTTGGCAGTGGTGGATTTCAACACCCACAAAAAGGTCTCCTGGAGGATTAAGGGCAGCCTCACTGCAGGCCGGCTTTAAACGGTCTTTTGGGGTTTTGAGCCTTCCTTTTTAAACATTGGAAGCTTGAATCAGGCCCCTGTCTGCCTGAAACACCCAATGCCTTCAACTCAAATATGATTTCCAGCACTGGGCAGCACATTTTGCTCAGAATGTCATGGTGATCTTATGATTACATCAGTTCTTCATATACTATTTACTGCAAAGCCCCAGAGTGAGCCAGGATTTCTGAAAGCGCAGAATGGATTGGTAGCTTTTGTCCAGAAAAATCTAATGCATGTGACTGACCTCATAAAACATATTAAAAGTAAAATCAGTTTCAATCTAAATTCAATCTGTTTTTGAATTTATTCACTTTTTAAAGTCCTTTTCTCTCCAGTGAACTTGGAGACACAATGCCAGGAGGACACTTTGACTTAAAAAACATGCATAGTAAACAATGCTACAGATTGTTATTGCATTTTTGTATACTTTTATCTACCTAATCTGTGTTTCAAAAGTACTACCAAACATTCCTGGTGGTACTCTATCCTGGTGGACAGAGTCTGGCTACATTTATTGTATTATGAATGCTAGATTTTGTTATACAATATCTCTGGATAGAAACTTTACAAGATGGTTTGTCTGGTAAAGTGCATTGAGGTAAAATTTGTACTCAATTTAACAGATTTTCTGTTGATTTTCACCTGATATTGTTATAGAAGTAAAGGTTTTAATACAAGTTGTAAGGCTGGAAACTGACTGATGTTCTGTGTGTAAATGACCAGTAAAGCATTAAGGACTGAATGATGTTGTGCAGTTAGTTGTTATTTTCATCTACAAAACTTTAATGATCGCTCTACAGCATCCAGAGTTTTACAGCCATTCACAGCTGTACTTAGAGCTTTGTATGTTTTACCTGTGGTCCATATGATTACTGAACGACACTTATGTAGCTGTTTTGTAGTTTTGTTCACTTCTTAAATAAGTTTTAGCATCAGACAGGATGTCCATCTGGGGCTCATTTCTTATTAAATAAAACATTGCCATGAGGTTTTGGGGAATCCCCATCTTTCTCTCGGGTACATGAGTTATTCCTTATTCTTGCATTTTCCAGCCTATATGGTCTGAATTTTTAAAGGAAATAAACTGTTAAGCGATTATATTTTGCTCCAGTTATTTACTTTGTGATTTTTATACTTTCCCAATCACATTTTATTCTGTAGGTAGGTAAATAAACTGGGTTTGTTTACCTACCCACCTACCTACCTACTTTAATAATTCATCATTTGCTTTTGAAACATAGGTTAGGTAGATAAAAGTATACAAAAATGCAATAACAATCTGTAGCATTGTTTACAGTGCATGTTTCTTAAGTCAAAGTGTCCTCCTGGCATTGTTTCTCCAAGTTCACTGGAGAGAAAAGGACTTTAAAAAGTGAATAAATTCAAAAACAGATTGAATTTAGATTGAAACTGATTTTACTTTTAACATGTTTTATGAGGTCAGTCACATGCAGTAGATTTTTCTGGACAAAAGCTACCAATCCATTCTGCTCTTTCAGGAATCCTGGCTCACTCTGGGGCTCTGCAGTAAATAGTATAGGAAGAACTGATGTAATCATAAGATTACTGACATTCTGAGCAAAATGTGCTGCCCAGTGCTGGAAATTAGCCTAAACTAAAATATAATAAAATTAAGATACAATTTCAAATAGTTGTGCATGTAAACATGTTTGTTAAACACAGAAACACTGACATTGAACCAACCGTCCCTGACACTAAATCAATCAGTGAAAGTGTGAAGGGCTAATAGTCCAACAGCCATTGTACCGAAAAGAAGCCTTGGTTAAAGCACTTTGCTTAGAGGCTTTATTGATTGGTTTACTGAAGCTCACTCACATCACAACATAAGAATACTCAAGACTTCTGATTAATAAAATACAAAAAATATTCTGTAATATTATTTCAGATTTGTTCTTCTTGATGTTCTATCGGCTCCATCGTTTCTCAGAGATGCACTGATAACCTTTGTGGTGGATTTCCAATATCTGGTGTTTTGTTGTCTGTACTGATTGTATTTGGTTCTAATTTCACCTGGAGATAAGCACTTCAGTTTACTTTATTTTTGTGCAAAAAGTGTTTAATAGATTATGTCTTATTGTTTTAGCAATAAATCTCAGACTGATGAAATGGTGGCTAATTTCCTTTTAGCCACATTTGTAAAGTAAATGCATGCATGAAAAGCTGTCCAAATATTTTCTAACAATAGAAAATAGAAGCATTCTGCTTCTGTTTTGAATATTTGATTGTAAATATGGAGATGTTGATATTTTAGTATAGGTAGAAAGTTTAATATTTTACAGGATTTGCAGTAAGGCATGGAAGAACTGCACATAGTACCAGGCTGGACCCTCTTCCTGATCCTCACACGTTGCTGTTACAGTGATCCACCATTTTTGGCTTATTATTTTCTATTTTTTCAAGTCTAGAACATTTGAAAATTATAAGTCTGCAGCAAAATTAATAATTTTCATTTCCAGCCTTTCCTGTCTACAGCAATAAATAATAGCTGTGAGTGCACAAGTCTGTTTTTAAATAAAGTTAAATTAAAAGATTAATAAATTGCTGAATGTTTATGACACAGTTTATTATTAAGTAAAAATGAAATAAAAAAACTAAAAACTTGGAGTTGTGACAAGCATGCATGAAAGCTGTCCAAATATTTTCTAACATAATAGAAAATATTGTTATTTTCTATTATAACATAATATTATTGTTATGTTATAATAATTATGTTATGTGTAAGAATTTATAAACTTGCCATGGAGATTTTAATCTAAAAAAAAAGGCATAGACAGGGTATGTACATTTTATAAGTATTTTCAGTGTAGTTATTGAAACATTTTCATTATGACACTTTTGAGATAAAACAAAACATATGAACTAAAGAAGAGGTTAAATTCACTGCTATGTGACATAATTTAATTACTGTTAATGTAACAGTTACTAATTACTAACAGTAATAGTAATAGACCTTTGACAGCAAGGACAAAGACAAAAAATAACTTTGGTAATTCTAATCAACCTAAAACACGAAATGTTTAGTCTCTTTTAACTTCAGACAATGAGGTAAAAATGTGTTCGTGTCTTTTTTATTAATTGTACATATATATATGAATGATGTAAATATGTGAAAAAGGAGTATGCAAAATCTGGAGATATCCAGGGCCTCAGGGAGGAACTGGAAAGGGCCTGGAAGGTGAAGACCACAGTGGTGCCTGTGGCCATCGGGGCCCTCGGGGCAGTAACCCCCAAACTGTAGCAATGGCTACAACAGATCCCAGGAACAACATCAGACATCTCAGTCCAGAAATGTGCAGTCCTTGGCACAGCCAAGATACTGTGCAGGACCCTCAAGCTCCCAGGCCTATAATATATATAATATATAATATATTATATATTATATATATATATATAATATATATATAATATATATATATATAAACACCAACTCCTCTACATGGATGACATCAAGCTGTACGCCAAGAGTGAGCGAGACATTGACTCACTGATCCACACCACCAGGATCTA
>CAEGAA010001120.1:0-33269 GCA_903067105.1 Poeciliopsis infans | reverse complement strand
TGGTATTACAAATTATAGCACTATAAACTATTATTAGTAATATAAATAATAAGGTCATCAAAGGTCAACCAGCTCCCCTACCTTGTCAAGGTAGTCAAACTATCAAGGTCTGTGCTGTGCTTTCTAACAAAAAGTAGTTCATTTAAAGAAAAAAAGTGTACAGTTTTTTTTTTTAAAGTTTTTGTATCATTAAAATTTCCAGTGGGCTTTGAGGCCCACTGGGATCAGAGACCTTTAATAACAGCAATACAGGAAACACACGGGTCCACTGAGGTAAAATAAGAAGCTGAGTCAGAAGAGTAAACTGTAGATTCACTGATCTGTGTTTCTGTTCAGAATGTGCTAAAAAGTACAGAAAAAAATAAAGCTTCCCATTTTACCTAATTTGAAGAAGTTAGGGGAGCTGGTTGACCTTTGATGACCTCTAAAAACGTTTCGTTAT
This sequence comes from Poeciliopsis infans, assembly GCA_903067105.1. Lineage (NCBI taxonomy): Eukaryota > Metazoa > Chordata > Actinopteri > Cyprinodontiformes > Poeciliidae > Poeciliopsis > Poeciliopsis infans. The sequence continues at coordinate 32,827 of CAEGAA010001120.1, read as the reverse complement.
ATCTTTCAAACTATAGTAGCACAAACGAAAAATTTTGCTGCACAAACGCAGCACAAACGTTTGACACCAATTTTGTCTGATTTGAAGAAGGTGGGGGGGCCAACTTCACTCAGGTAGAAACAACCAATCAGAACGAGGAAGAGGGTCTATTCTTCATATTGTCAATCAAGCTCATATATGTGAGGCTCACATTTAGCAGCATGTACACATGCTTGATTGACAGCGTTAAACCTTTCTCCTGGCTCTGATTGGTTGTGTTTGATGCATTTTTTCAGATGGCAACAGTAGCTCTTGGAGGAAGTGGAGGACATTTTGTTTTCATCTCGCGGTGACAGTTTTAAATATGTTAACAAAACATATTTTTGTAAAAGTTGCATGCTGCAGCTTTGAGGCCCATTCCCAGCAGAAAACTTGTCATTGCAATGTTTGTTCATGTGGGAATACTTATAGTGTATAAAATTTGTGCAGAAAAAATATTATTGGGTTGTTGTTTATCTTCTTTTCCATCTTGTTGTGAACCATGTAAAGAGTTGAATTTACTTGCTACTGCTTTACTTCTAGTTTCATAATTTTATGATGTCGTGCTACATCAGCAGCTCAGACGGTTGGCCTGTGAATGATCAGGCTGGATTAAATCATGTCCCGTCTTTAGGTCCGTATTGTTTTGCTGTCTAAAATGGTTAGAAAACAAGAAGGTGGATGTTCTGGAGTGGCCCAGTCAAAGCCCAGACCTCAACTGGATAGATTAAATTAGTTGCAGAACTCTGTTTCCAGTCGATTCACATTCAACCTGACAGAGCTTGAACAGTTTAGAGGGAAGAATGGAGGAAAACAGCAGCGTCCAGGTGTGCAGCCTGACAGTGACTTTTCCACACAGACTGCAGGTTGTGATTGCATCCAAAGGTTCAGCAACTAAATACTCACTTGAATTTTTTATAAACCTTATTCGGTACTTGTTTTGGGTTCCAAATAGGCATTCAGAAAATCCAAACATGACCCAAATGGGTCCCATTTTCCACCCAGAATCAATCCCATAAAAACAATGACCATGAGAGCCAGCATGTGACCCACATACAATCCGATACGTCTTTCAAGCAACTGTTATCCGAAAAGCTGAGTGATCAAACTCCAGTTCAAACACTGGGATCAGAGACCTTTAATAACAGCAATACAGGAAACACACGGGTCCACTGAGGTAAAATAAGAAGCTGAGTCAGAAGGGTAAACTGTAGATTCACTGGTCTGTGCTCTGTTCCTCATCTACAGTGAAAGGATTAGGGTTATGACTAAAAGAATGAGATCACACACTGTCATCCTTTTTTTGGTTAACATCTGTAACCATCATCCAGAGCAGGTTGTTCAGACTGTTTTTCATTAGCAGCTTTTTCTTGCAGTTGCAGGTTTAGCTGCTGTTTAATAAATAGCTTACATTTTTAGAAAATAATCCCAATTGCTTGTGATGTATTTATCTTTACACTGTAAAAACAGAGTCTTACCTCATATTTTGTGTTTTTTCTCATGTGTTATAAGTGGAAAAATCTGCCAGTGGAACTAGCATATTTAATAATTATTCACATAAAACAAGGTTGTATATCTTGCTGAAAAGTTACTTGATAGTTTTGTCCTATTTCAAGCGTATTAAGATATTTGCACTAGAAACTAAACAAACACATGTATGATTTAGGTTTTTTTCACACTGTAGATAACAAAAATGTATTCCAACCAATGTGTGACATTTTAAATCAATTGCCTCAAAAATTGCATGGTCTCTTCCACTGCTAATAGAAAATAACAATTAGCCGCTGTTGGACCAATTAACAAAATAACAACAGAAGTCTCCATTGGCAAACCAGCCTTTCATGTGAGGTGTTGACCTTTGAGAGGGGTCATGCTAATTATTGATCACTTATATAAACACAAGCCACCCTAAAACCTATTATTGCCTCTTCCCCTGCCTTCCTATGGAGGCTCAATGTAATTAGGCCCTGAGGTAATTGGCCAACTAATTGTAGTCGGTTAGATACATACATTGCCTGGCGTCAAACTCCAAACAAAGCTCTGTAATTTCTTTTAATTACCCGCTGTTGGGTTTGACAGCTGACCCTGAGCCCCTGTTCGTGGGGATTGTGGGTAGGTTTTGGTTCGTGGTGGGTGAAGGGATCCTAACCTGCCCTCCAGTGTGGTCATGGCCCAAATGGATCATTCTGCCGCAGCCCACATACATCCACAGAGTGGGATGAGCAGACACACTTCCCTCGTCGTCCCCTTCTCCGGCTTTTCAGGCAGCAGACCCATTCATCATGCGTCTGTGTGCAGAAGAGCTGCTATTCATCGTCTCCCCTCCTGCTTATTCTTCAGGAGCCGGCTTGTCTCATGCTCTATCTCTCCACCTCTCCCACTGGCTTGCTCTTTGTCTTTCTGCCCCCCACCTCCGTCTCTCTTCCCCCTGTTCTTCATACCTTTGATTCGGTCTCTTGTCTTGCTCTCAGCTTCTACAAATGTGGCCTTGCTGGCAGAACAAAGGCGAAACAGCCAGTTACCTTTTCTACCGATGCCTGAGTGTTTGCTCAGGCATTGTGCAGTACCACATTGACGACTCGCGCTTCAAGAAATCTTTCCGCATTCCAACAATTTTATCCTAAACTGTTTACTTCATGACAGGAGCTGGAATTCAAAACAAATAGAGAGGATTCAGATGTTGGAGGAAGGCTTTATTGTTGGGAAAAACTATTTGAGATACTAAATTTAACCAAAAGAACTTTGACTTCTAGATGACCTATGAGTTTGAAAACACTTTTGTCACTAGACTGAAAGTAGTAAGAGGTCAGTAGCTTCAGGAAATGATCAAGTATGGGTTAAATTTCAAAACTTAAATTGCCCATCTTTATGCAATTTAGATGGGCACAAAAGGCAGTAGATGCATGCTTCTGTTCTTGGTGGAAGAACTTTATGCACTTCTGATCTAAACAGACCTGAAGAGGCTCAGCATTCTGGAAAAGAAAGCTGGTTCTGTTCTGGGGACGACTGTGGATGATGCAAACCGGGATTCTTCATAAAATCAAGAAAATTACGAACAACCTTGACCATCCTATTCATGAAACTGTCTTGGGAAAACAGAGTGTCTTCAGTCAGAAGCTTCTTCAAATGCGCTGTAATACAGACTGTTACAAGAGATCTTTCCTGTCAGCAGCATCACTATCTACAGTAACTCTTTGAAGAATTGAATTAAAATGAGTTGCATTTAATTTCACTTTGGGATCAATGAAATATTTCCGAATTTGAATTGAATGGAACTGACCAGGTAACAGGTGTGAATAGGAACCAGGTTTTTTGTTGCCTGCTGGTAATTATTGACCTCAGTCCTAATGAGGTCAATAATGCTCTTACATAAAAATGCTCACATTAAGCTGGGACTCAGGTCCCTTTTATCCATTTTTGAGTGTTTTCTGAAAGGTTTGCATATGAGTTCACCACAGTTCAGTCACTGCGTCGCTCGGAGACAAAGACATTGCAAAGGTTGTCTTAAGTAAGACTAAGCTGGCGACAGAACTCAAGAGTTTGATGTAGCGATGATGGATGGTCTCTGGTACCAGCTCGCTTCAAGATTTAAAGTGAAAACCAGCAGGGGCTGTCACTGTGCATCATTTCAGATGTATAATTTGTTTCAGTTTCATACACTGGACCAAGTTGACAGAATGAATCCCTGGATTTCAGCCAGAAATTTAAACAAAATGAAGACTGCTTGATTTGTAGTCCCCGAGCGGCTGGAGGCAGCTTTTAGAGACGCTCCTTTTTAGCTTCAGTATGGAACAGTTTGGTGAAAATGGTTAAAAGACCATTTTCAAACCGACACTTGCCACACCAATGTCATTTTAGTTACACTCCCAGTTCTTACCATTTTATAAGGGTAAACAAAGTACATGAATGGCTGGAATATTTCCAATTGTATGGAGAATGGAGTAAATTGGTGTTGTCCCTGCCCCCACCTGTTGCTGCCTGCTGAAAGACTGGAAATATTTCCACTTCGGGAAAAAGTTTTAAAGCTACAGTTGGCACGTTAGTTTGTTAATAAGCTGACTGGAGACTTAGTAATCAACCGGAACCAACTAAGGCCATGACGGCGGGTAAATCTGACCCAAGTCCAATTTTTTTATTATTTTTTTGCCCATATCCAATCTATATCCAGCTTTACATGGCAGTCTGAACAACCCACACTGCCACAAAGTCTGGGTTATTGGGGAGTGGGAGATTTTTATTTGACGCATTTTATTCTACTTCTCGCGTCATCTGTCTACACATCCAAAGAGACTTCTCTACAGAAGTCTGCAAAAGCCATCACTATTAGTTGTGCTTTCCCTTTTTTTATATTTCTTACGATACTGTCGACTCTAAGCAAATTTACATTTGATCCATAGAGGGCACCGTCAATTATTACTTCCGCAAACAGTGCGCTGTTGTGTGACGTCTACATTCCTCTTCTGCGCATGCGGGCCACTTTGGAGTTCACACAGAACATTTAATTAATAGTTTGAATGACTGCATAAAAAAAGAAAAAGAAACTGAACACAACTGTTGTGTTAATTTGGCCAAATTAACCAACTAAAATGAGCCTTTATACTTGCATCGCTGCAAATAGCAGCACTGCAGAGAACTGCTTATTATTTGCCACCTCATTTACTTAATGGTTTTACTTATTTATGCTTAAGAAGGAATTTTTGTTATTAAATAACAGCTAATTGATCATCTTTTAGTTTAGATTTTTCTGTAAATACAGTATCACCCAAGACATATTGAGAAATGTAGGTTTTTCATCAGTATTATTGAAATATAAGTGATGTGATTTACTTTAAACTATGGCAGTGATTGCTCCAACCACATGAGGATAAAATCACTGAAATTCCACCATATTAAAAAAAAAAAAAAAGAAGAAGAAAAATGGCAGCATGACCTTTTACAGACAAATTAAAATGCAATTATTTCCCCAAAGGTGAAAGAAGCTGGAGGTAAATGCTTGGGAGCGATTTCAGAGAGGACGAGCATTAGTTCACCGCGGAGGCGGAAATAAAAGATTAATTTTCTCGTTCCTCTCGCTGTGAATTCATGGAGTTAAACTCTTCTCCATGCCACCTTGTGAGCTTCACAGCTGGTAGCAGTTTGTCCAGATGTGAGCAGAGCTGCAGCTTCTGCCATGCGAGTTGTTTTTATCTGTGGCTGAGCTCATCAGCTTCGCTCTGCTTTGTGCTGTATGTGCAGTACAGTGTGCATGGAGAAGCACGGGCCTCATCCAGAGCTAGGATCAGCCTAGTGTTGCCATGGTGAGAATCAAATCCACAATGCAGGATTGTAAGGAGACCCCTGATTGGCCGACAGGACTTGTCAGGGCTGGCCAATCAGGCGACAGCAGAGCCCGGGCTGTTGCTAAGGGGAGTAGCTTGGAACAGTCAGCTGGGTTCTCTCTCTCTCTCTCTCTCTCTCTCTCTCCTGCTGCTCGCTCAACCTTTGCCCTCATTGACTCCTTCCCCCTCCTCCTCCTCCTCCTTCCTCCTGCATCCCTCTTTCTCTCTCCCAACATTTCTTTCTGCACTTCTACATGTGCAAAATGGGAAGGAGCACATGTTGAAAAATTCACTGAATATTTCATGCTGTTTGTTGTTTAGGCCCGAGTTCATAGAAACTCCACACAGGCAGCGGTGTGCATCATTTTACCTGTGTTTCGTACCTTTTTTTTCTATAATCTTTCTCCACATGTGTTTTTTATTTACTTTTGGGGTCATGCTGAGTTTAAGAATAGTCACTAAAATACTGGCTTTTGCTAAACTTATGAGATAAAACAATTACAAAAATAAAGTGCTTCAATAGGCTTAAAACTTTAACTACATTACTAAAGTTTTTTTTAAAGCTGCAACTTTTGCAAAAATCTGTTTTTCCAGATTTGCTTAAACCGTTACCATGTTGTGACAGTATAATATGAGAAAAGATAATCTGTGAAAAGATTGTCTCCATCTCCTCCCTGAACTACTCAAAAACAACCAATCAGAAGCCAGGAGGAGTGTCTTAGCGCTGTCAATCAACTTGTGTATGCCGCTTAATGTAATAACGATGGAAAAACAACTCACCATACCAGGAAAATCATTTATTTATTGTCAGTTGCTATGCTAACTAGCATTAGCAGTTGTGGCAGGCTGTGTTGTGGTTAACAAGCTGTAGCTTAGCAAAGAGCATGTGGAAGGGGGTGAGCAGGAGAGTGATTGACAACGCTAAGACCCTCCTCCTGGATCTGATTGGTTGTTTCTGACTGAGTGATGTATTTCTGCAGAATCAGAGGAGCTCAATTTGCTCTGATACACCCAGTGGAAATAATCTTAACACCACCACAGAATCAAGCATGAACGGTTTTTCTTGTTGGTGCTCCTGGATTGGCTGCTTTGTCGACACCAGCCAGTAACGTGTGAGGTAACATTTCAGCTTCCCAACAATAATTTCAATTACAGGGCTCTTCTGTAGTCTAAAAAGCCAATTATGTGTCTTATTTGACACCGTCTTTCACAGGTTTCCCATGTATTTGACATGGCACCTTTAAATGGATCTTCAGTAGATTTTCTTTTAACAATAACTTTCTTGTTTCCAGTCTTCTTGTTCTGATAATTCAGGGGACTTATGAAGATGTCTGCCACTTTTTTTTAATTAATTTTTTTTTTTTTTATGGATATTACATTGAAGGTGGCAGACTAAATATGCTCAGCAGACTTTTCAGATTTCAATTGCTAAACAAAAAAACCCACTTTATTTTCTTTTAGGTTTTACAATCATGCACCACATTTTGTCTATCACATAAAATCCCAATAAAATATCTTGACGTTTGTGATTGTAGTGAATCAAAATGTGAAACAGCTGAAGCTCATGAATACTGTTGTAAAGCACTGTGTGGCGATGACACGCTGTTTGATATGAGGCTGTGGGACAGTGTTATGAATGGGGTTTGTTGTGAGAGCGTCATTATAATTTCAGTTCCTGGATGAGTCAGAACAACCTCTGTCTGATATTGGATTCCTCGTCCCCCAGGCAGAGCCGAGGCTGGTTGGGTAAATGTGGGCTGTGACACTGGAGCATTGATGGTCAGCAGTCAAACTGAACCACACAGAAAGCATCCTTTTCATTTCGTTTATGCACATGGGGAAACTTGCACGTCACCCTATGAGTGGACTAAAGCGGAAACAAGGCATCTGCATAGTTCTCTTTCTTTCCCCCTCCTCTTTTCTCCCTCCTCTTATTTCCTCCATCTATACTTCCTGTTTTCTGACTCTCATCCTCTCTTTGTTCTCTCAGTTTTGCAACTTCCTCTGTCATTTATCGCCTCTTTATTCCTTTCCAAGCCCTTGTGTGTGTGTGTGTGCTTTGTAAGTTTATGTAATGCATCTATTGTAGTCAACAAGAGCCATGAGGGCAAGCTCTCCCACTTATGAATCAAACTTTGCTGACAGGGCGAAAAAAACTGAGACCCATTCATAACAATCCATCCTATCAGGACAGGCAGAGTGATGAGAGTTGAGAGGGAAAATCTGTGCTCTCTCCTTGTGAAAACAAAGGCATTACAGGTGTTATTAGCCCTCATGGCAGCATGTGATTGTGTGGAAAAAGATCAGATGAAAAGCAGGAGTCCCATCTGGTTCTTCGTTCTCCCACTGGTTTCATTTAGGTCATTGTTTATGCATGTGTTTACTCTTGTCTCTGCCTCTTCTCCTCACATCGTCAAAGTGACGCATCCATGGAAATAGAAACAAAAATCTCCAGGAACAAGAACGTTTAGGCGTGCTTTGTTCCTCACACTCCAGAAGGTTTTTCCACCTCTGCAACAATGGAAACGAACACGTGCCCGGCCACACACTCTGAGAGTTTTTCTGTGCTGGTGCAAAGTCTCTGGGACTTACTGAAAGAGCTGCTGCTGCTGCAGCTGCTGCCATGGAGTTCAAAAATAGAAACACACATGCATTCACTCACACACAGAAATGGATGAAGCAAAAAGCATCTGTAGTGCTGAGTGTCTGAAGTCCTTGTTTTCCTTCTTTCCTGCTCAAGCAAAACACAGGGTTCAAGTAAAAGCTCTCTTAAGAGCTCTGAACATGTATTTGCAGATGTGGTTGTCAGTGGTGAAGTCACAAGAATTGTTCTCTTCTTCCAAAACAGACATTCAGTCTGATGCTATGGCCAATTTTCAAGATGGAAAGGAAGTTTTAAGGCCATATTTGAACTTTACTTTTAGTGTTTGGGCTTTTAGACATTGATGGTTTTTATCCATTTCCATCTCCGAAGTCAAAAAATATGTAAAAATGAATCAACCGAGGCTGCCAAGGACTCGGATGGAAGTTGCTCAGGAAGTGATGATGATGGATTTAGAGTATCAACCCAGAACGCGTGTAACGGTCTCTCAGAAAGAAAGCAATGGTTGGAAAGTTTTCAACTCAAATGTGAGATAAGGATTCACGTGCATCTTGATGAATTAGAGGGCTGAACGATGTTGGTAGCACTGGGGTCTCTGCATAAAGTTTATATGTTCTTCCCATTCCTGTTCTCTCCTACTCCTACACCACCTGCACGTGTTCTCTCCTGGTTCTCTGGTGTAACGTGGCTTTCATTGGATTATTCGAAGTTGCCAATGGATGGAGGGATCTTAACGAATTACAGTATAGCTGAATGAAGCTAGTTGCTTGTGTAGATTCATTAAATTAGAGGGATATATTGGTAAATTTACTTGGCTATGGACAAACAGAAAACAAAGAGTTTGGATTGTAACTCGGCTATGTTGAACAACAGCTCCTGATGTTTTCTCTCTTTTTTTGCTGAAATCATTTGTGTGTGTGTGTGTGTAGGTGTGTGAGTGGTTGTTCATACTAATTAAATGCAACTGCAATCAGACTTTCTTGTGAACGTTTTACGACCTGAAAGCAACCCGTGAGCTCAGAAGAAGAGCAGACGTCACACATCAGCTTATTCTTAATGGAAGTAATAATGGCCGCCGCCGACTTTGGTTCGATTTTAACGTTGCTGAGCAGCAGTAGCCGACAATAATTTTTACCTCCTGAATTACTGGATGTGGCTTCGTCTGATACAGAATTATGACTCATGTCTCACGCCAGTGATGTAAGCGTTAAATAAAATGTAACATTACCATTCAAACTGCAGAATCTGATTTAGTACCGCATAAGAGTACTAAGGGTATAAATGAGAGTTTGTCTTTGGGAGAAGGGATTGGAATACGGGGACGTAGCCATAAAGCTCAGCAACGGTGCGCCCCAACCTTTTTTACGGACACACAACAACCTACTAAAGAACCCAGAAATGCACGTGAATTTCTGCAGGCATCACTTGCCCGAATTAAGGTCAGTTGATGATTCAACAATAAGAAGCAGGGCAAAAATTGCAAGCATTGGGGAATATGAGGGTGAAAACCACTGCTGACCAAAAAGACAGCAAAGAATACGTTTACAAGACCCTTTCGGTGAATCAGATGCTGAGTGCAAAAACTGCCGTGATGAATGAAAAAAAAAAAAAAAAAAACACACCCTTTTTTTACGCCACTTTCCAACACAACTGCACGTGTCCCTAATGCATCACAGTGGCTGTTTATTATTATTCTGATTGCTGCTGAGAGATATTCAGAGAGAGATGGTGCAATGATGGAGGAATCTGCTGTCTTAAAAGATGTTGAAAGACTGATGGAGGAGAAAGATGAAAGCACAGCAGAGACCAGAGAGGATTACACACTTCAGGAAAACATTGACTTGGAAGGAAGGAAGAAGACTCCGTCTGAAAGAGGAAGAATAAAGCATGCGCCAAATTGTTTTCATCTGCAAACTATCTGTACCTCTGACTCCGCTCTCTGCCTTCTTCTTTTGTAGCAGATCTATTTTTATCTTAATCGTACCGCCGGTGAAAAGGTCTAACCTAATTTCAAATTGCTAATAGCACATTTTCCTCTTTTCCCAATTTAGCATCGATAAGAAGAGAAAAGAATGCAAATAAAAACAGGATGATGACTCTTGTAGCTGCCCTTTGATGTTGCGTCTGCAGCCATTATTACAAGCTCAGCTGCAGACGAGTTAGACAACAAAAGAAACGGAGAAAGCTGGAGGTGAATGTGTCTGTGCACGGTGACACAGATTACAGCAGATTCTGTCATCTGACAAAATCACAGGAGCAGAATTAGTTGAGATGAACACAAGTGAAGATTAAAATGCTATTGATGATATCACCAGATGAGTGTCATCTGGTGATATCATCAGATATCACCAGATATCTGATGATATCTGGTGATATCTGAAATGTATCGCAGAGGTGTCTAAGTTCGTGACACAGCTTCTGTCCCCACCTTAATATCTCATTGTGACTGGTCACTGATGATCCAGTAACAAATCAAACAAACCAAAAATGAAATCAAGATTCTTTGGGATTGCCACTTGAATTGCTTCAAAGCAATTTCCTTGTGGCTTTAGTTAAGGACTACAACTGTCCGCAAATAGCAAAAATTTACGAATACTTGAGATACCTTCTAAAAACACTCATAATTATCTATTTTAAGTTTTTAAAATGCCAAATGTGCCTTGAAATGCATTAATTTGCTAAGTCAGAACTATCTTAGCACTACGGCAGAGGCTAACTTTCACGGTCTTCCTCCAGCCAATTAGGAATTGAGGAAAATAAACGGCGCTCCAAGATTGGATGATTTGCAAACCCCAGTCATGATTAAGCATCGTTTCATCCTAGCGTTTCAGCTTCCTAAGCTGGTTGTTCCTTTTGAATATAGGAAATGCTACTCTAGGATCCAGGAAAATAAGCAATTTATTTAGCAAATAATGTGTTTATGTTCTACAAAAAAATCCACGAATAGTGAGGGGTCCACTATAGTCCATTTAAGACCCATGAAGAAGTTATAATTTAGCAATTATTTAACATTTTTAAAAAAAAATTCCGTATGCCATTGAATTGACTCTCGATCTGAATAGACTGGACATTGATTCGAAAAAAACGAATTTTGATTTGCTTCCAACTCTTGGACTGTAATCGCATTAGCTAGCGGTCAGAGACTTAGTATGGAAACGGATTCCACACGTATACCTGTGTCCACTTTCACAAGTCTTTAAAGGTTTGTGGCAACGCCTGAAAATGTAGCTAGGATGATAGCAAACAAATAATAATAAGAGGATCAAAGAAGTTGCTAAATGATGTTACCAGGCTAATTGGTATCATTGGTTTAGCAAGTCAATCAAGAAAGATTTCAGAATAAGAGCATCCTTGTAAAAATAAAACACAATTTTTGGGGCTGTTTTTGATGAGTATGTTGTGTTTGTATTAGCTTACAGCGAAAATGGAATGATAAACTGGATTAATTGCACAATAATGACATAAATGAATTGTGTGGGTTGGTCTTTATGTGAACTTCTACAATGTTTTAGAAATGGTGTAAGGACATAAATGTGTGCCCAGAATGAGGGAGTGCACTGGTTATGCATCTAGATATCTTTAAATTGAATCTTTAGACCCTTCGCCAGCAGTCGGCCTCAAAGACATGCCACTTATATTGCTGACTCTGTGAAAATCACCAAAGAAAACATCTTTAGAGACAGAGAAAACTTTCAGCATTCTCGATCAAATCTGGTTCCTTAGAAGCAAAACATGTAGAGGTGATTTTCGAAGTTTTGAACAGAACTCTCTTTCTCATAAATATGTGCTTCTTGTGAGAGGAAGTGGGTACATATGTCTGAGAAACACAGCAGGAAGCAGGTGCAGTTAAAAACTTTCCACTCGTCAGGATTTTTGTTTTGTTAGTTTGAAAAACTGACTTCAGTCTCATCTAGAGAAACTTCCTTTTGTCTAAAAACGGACGTTTTTTTGGGCAAAAACAAACTTCCTTTTCCTTTTTCCGTCTCTCCATTCCTGTTTTCCTCCAGTGGGGTCTGACCTATTGCTGGATGACCTCATCTATGTGGGGCTCATTTGGGGGGAGGGGAAAGGTCAGAGGTGAATGCGTGTGCATATGTGTGTGTGTGTGCCCAACCCTCTTGAGGCCCCCAGGATATTTCCATAAAGATGTCGTGTAGGGCCTCCCCCGCCCCCTATCTTCCTCCTAAGGTTTCAGTCTGCTGAAATCCGTTACTGCCCACATTTTGTCTGTTTTCGTAGCGGCGGTCTCACAGGTGGACAAGACAATCAGTGAATCCCATCGCTGTCTCCCGCTGTACAAATCTCTGCCTGTCTACTCCCACTCCACCCTTTCATTCACCGTCTTTGTCCTCCTCCTCCTCCCTCCATCCGGTCTCCGGCTTCTCATCCTCACATTTCAGCCCATGCTTGGTGCCATCCGCCGGTCAGGTGAGACAGAGGTGAGGGGAACAGGAGCAGAGTCTGGAGCCAGTGGTAACCTTATATCTCAGCGGAGACTGAGAGAAGGAGGACTGGCCGTAACTCGAGACTCGGTGATTGTAGGATCAGCATCGAGGTCATTTTTGGAAACGCTGGATATGAATACCCACACAGACTTCACCCTGGGGCAGAATGTACAGTATTGAGAATTAGAAAGCATCTGTTATCCTGGTTTTCTGTGATGTAATAGTAGTGCAATCTTGGTTGGCATCCGATTGGTCTATCCAGGTTACTCGAGAACAAGCGTCTGTCAGATTGAGCTGCCTTCAAACTCTGACACATAAATGAAGACATTATGTGATAAATGTGTGTTCACCCACACATTGCTTTGTTATCGATTTTGTTCTGTGCATTCTACCCTTTTCCAATTCCATGTTCATTATTACTTTAAAGATTTATTCTTTTGAATGTCAACTTTTATTCTGATTGAAGGTACATATTTTTTAAAGCTGACCAGTTATACTTCTTAGAACAAGTTAGGATAAAAACATGTTCATTACATTTATTGCATGTAATGAACATGCCTATTTTAAACTCCCTTCGAAACAAGCTGTATTAGTACTTATGTTCACTTTAAATTCAAATAAGATGATGATGTCCATGCTCCTCCAACTCCATGTTTACACTCAAATGTGAAAGTGGATGTTCAATTAAACAACTGTACATCTTTGAAAAGGAGAAGTGGAGCCTCCTGAACAACCAACAAGAATGCAGTAAGTGGTTTCCGCATGGGAAGTCAACATCTAAGGACTTTTCCAGCAGCCAAAAACCAGCTGACCAAATATGCTGGAGCTCTACTTGGGTTGCGAGGTGATGGGCAGGGCTCAGCAAGGGTTGCTCGGTCACGTTTCCCTTCAATTGTGACTAAGCAATCAGGATATGACGTTACTCTCTGAATTTTATAACCATGTTACGTTCTACAGAAAAGTATGTCAAAACCGAGCTGTGAGTAGGCGGGGGTCCAGTGCAGCTCCGGGTGACCCAAGCCACTCTATCTAAGAAAGTCTTAAAAATACAAGAGGCTCAAGGCAACATGCTGAAAACACTTCATTTTAATTGTAACTGTTCACTTTCAATTTTGAAAACTTCCTGCAAATACTAATCTTATAAAAGTGTACTGGCATTGGTTCAGTCTTGGTGAGTTTTCACATTGATATTTCTGCGGTGCTTGCAGTTCAGAGAACTTGACCCACTTCCTCGAAGTTGCTCAGTCCGTTTCCTATCGACTTAGCCAAGTCGACTCGTGGATCTGTTAAACCTGCTGGCTGAGGATGTTGGGAAAATAAGCTGTTAAAATCTTAATTAGGCAGATGTCATTGTCTGAGTTGGAAGCTGCTGTAAGAGATCTAATTAGTTGGCACCGACACACACAGAAACACACATTTTACCCACAAATGATTGCATCAGTCAGAACCACTGTGCCTGCTCTTATTCAGCAGCTGTTTCCTTTCACAAGAATACAGTTAAAAAATAACAGACCTTTCAAGTATTCATCATTAAGATCTGAATATTTAACGTTCATGTGTGGCAATTTCCATCACCAGCTGGTTAGTAAATCAGATCCAGAGCCGCCACCTTTTGATTGTCACTGAAACCTCATCTGTAGTTTAACAACTTTTGTTGGTAAAAAAAAAAACAAAAAACGTATATATTTTCTCATAATTTTAATAATCTTAATATTTGAATTGTTTTTATCCTTTCTGAAATCTATGTCAAAGATTTAAACTAATAGGTGGTGATCGTCTTTAGAGTTTAAACTGGTACGAATCCATTTTCCCACTTTGTGGGTCGTAAATTAAAATTTATTGCAGGGTGGGGAAAATTATTGTACAATTTATTGTTGTTATTTGGGGGAAGAAAGTTAGCATGATTGCCATTTAAATGATCCTTTTTTTTAGCATTTTGTAGGAGCAATCAATTAAATCAATACATTTGAAAATTGGATTTAATGCAGTTTTTGTCACATTAATGTCGCCTGTTGAGATTCAAGTTGTTGCAAGTTGTTGAGTTGTTTGTTAGTTAATTTTTAAATATTCTTTTACTCTCACCTTCCTCTTCATTTTTCAGAAAGTATCCTGATTTATACTTTAAATTTACATTGTTCCTCCCTACTGGAAGCACTTTCGATTGTCTGTATGTATAATTTTGAAAAGCCAATTAATTCACACGTGAGCCTAGTTCTTGATTTGCTGTTATGTAATCATTTTACCCGAATTGTCATGTTTGTTATCACAATAGTGGTGATAAAACTTTAAGTCATAACCTTTTAAAGGATCATCCCACTTTGGATCCTGAATGTGTTGGGATTCCATTAGAAATCCGCCTCAGACTAACTACTTCACTAACTGCGAATGAGGCACCACTCAGAAGTTTAACTTGTAACATTTACTCCGCTGTTTGTACAACCAGGTTCAGGTTCTTGCACAAACATCTTTGTGGGCCCCCACGGCTACAGTTTCATGGTGGATGAGTCCTCGCCAAACTGAAGGGACCAGATGTGTCAAGTGGTGGAGCTCCGGGCACAATGGGCCCCCTGGGGGCCAGGCTGAAGTGCTTTGGGAGGGCTGGACTTGGGATCGCTCCACCACCCATCAGCCGGGGCCATTTTCCCGGGCAACGTGGCACAGTGTGTGGCCTGGAGCGGGGCCAGGAGCCGCCTGGCCGCCTGCCTCTGCCAGCCTCCCCTCCCCTGAGACCAAAGACAAAGCTGGGACGGGGCCAGATCCATCATTCTCCTACGCCTGCTGCTCGATTTTTATTATTTTCTTTCATTTTTACATTTTTTGGCTTCTCAATAACTAATAATTTTCACCTGAACTCTGACCCGTCTTCTGAGCTCTCACTGTCCCGCCTGTGTTTCATCTCACATTAATCTGTTCTCACACCCTCGCAGCCAAAGCCATTGTTGTCCCACCTGCGCGTATGTTTGGGCCAGCGCGTGCGCTAAACCCCCCCTCATCCCCTACCCCTCCATTACACGCACAGATCCAGTAACACTCAAGCATGTCGGTACCCCCGATCATCCCACATCACGTTCACACACATCCCGTTCTCACGAGGCCCTCTTATGCTCACATAAACAGTCATACCGCCCGGCTCTTCCCACATCCTCCTCCTTCCCTCTGCGGCGGTGTGGCCGATGCACTCTGCTCGTCATCCTGCAGCTGTGTGTGGGCTCCACATCAAACCAGCTGCGTAACCCATAAAGGTTAGCACTAGCCGCCGAGTTCAGACCAGTTAGCATGTGTCGCTCTCCGCTGAGACGCGAGCACCTTATCCTCCTCCACCACCGCCTCAAACAGCTCCGGCCGACTCGAGAGCAATAGAGACATAAATTTTCCTTCCTGACGCCTCTCCTGCTAAATGTTTATTGTGACATTTCATTCTCTCCTGTGTTTTCCCTGCTGTTTGACTTCGGCTCCCTCCCCATCTATCTTGAACCTTAAGCGAATGTCATCTTCTGTTTGTTTGCTCCTTCATTCACAACGTGCTCTCTGCTTTGTTTTCCTTTCTCATAACTTTCCAATTACTGCTCTGTCTGTCACTTGGCTGTCTCATAATAGGTCTGAAAACCCATGCTGTACAGTTCATATGAAAGAATAATATATATACATAACCACTTCTGTCAAGCTTATTCCAAATAGGTAAATATGTGCACAATTACCTGATGCGGCAGTCTAACTGGATCTGTTTTCGATTTTGATTCGTCTACCTGCATTTTCTGTCTACTAAAGTATCATTATGTGCAACCATAATTGGTTCTGAGTGCCTGAACAATGGAGCGGTAGGAGCAACTGGTGCTCCATTTTCAAAAGTAGAGAGCAGAGTCTTCGCTCTCAGGTTTGTTGACTCAATCAGCTCAATCCCGACAGCCTGATTTGCATATGAAGTCTGTCTTTATTCATATACATATTTGAAATAATTGAGTGAATGATGTGGGGGGGAACTAGAAATGGCCAAATGTGTAATAGGCAAAAATGGGACTGATTGACCCACTTTTAAATGTTATTTAGTGAAGTCAAATGAACCCATGTTTGTGTTATGTTTCAAAAGCAACTCCAAACAGCTGGGTTTTAGTCTAGATTTAAAGTAATTTAGTGTTTCGGCGGTTTTGCGGTTGTCCAGAAGGTTTTTCCAGATTTGTGACGCATAGAAGCTGAGTGCTGCTTCTCCATGTTTGGTTCTGGGTCTGGGGATGCAGAGCCGACCATCTAACTTGTCATGGCAGATATAGTTTCCTAATAGTACCTCAAAATGTGGTATGAAACAACCAAAATGTTTTGCCTAATTTTTAAACAGGTAGATGTCTCAGCATTGAATTAATTTACCATCTGTGAACATCTTCTGCTTTGTTAGCGTCTTATAGCATTAGCAGCAGGGTTGCTAGTTTTCCAAAGCTGATATAAGGACCGCCCCTTTTTGGGGGAGGGAACAGATCTTACCTCTAACAATTTTCCATGCTATCCCTGTGTTGATTTGTGTTCTGCAGAAAAATCACAACCTTTTAACAGTTGGAAACATAAATCTAGTCAGTTTTGTTTTGCTGAGATAGAAAAATTTGTACATTTATTTTCTGCATATGTAAAACTTCTGCTGGTACTTTTTTCCCCAATTCTGCTCATAAAAAAACTACAATTTCTTAGAATTGCTCCAATTTTCTTCAAAATATGTAATGTTTAAAAAATGGAAAAGCATTTAAAGTTTTATAACCAATGTGCAACAAAAACAAAACTATTTGTTGCACATTGGTTCCTACTAAACATACTAAACAAGTAGGATTTAGTTTTTTAATAATCTGCATCCAAAAGAAAAAATTATTTTGCAACTAAGAAAAGTCAGTCCACTCATATTTCTCAAAACACATTCCTGAAAATATAATTAGTATCATTACTGTGATGTTGCATATAATTAAAAGCTGAAGGCATTCTTAATAGATAAAACAAGGTATTTCTGTTTTTAAAGGAAAAACTTAACTGTATACAGTTCACCTTGTGAACTATTCTACCCACTTAGTTGTAAGGATTTACGATAATCATTCCTTTTTTGTAGTTTTGAGTGACTGAAACACAAATTTGTGGGCTAACTTTGAGATAAACTGTTGCTTGAGCCCACATTCCACACGGTGAACCGCTGTGGCCTTCAGATTCACTCCTCCTGCTCCCCAGCCTCTCCTCTTGACCTCATTGACCTCCTCTAACCTCCCCACCAGAGTTCCCAATTAACCCTGAAACGGGGAGATTTTGTTTAAGGGAGAGACGTCAGGAGGAATTATGTCAACTTTTCATGGTACTGAATACGATTTCTGTCTGGAATTTATATTTCTATTACATCTGTAGAACTTCACAAGTCAATCATTGTTTTCTCGTGATTCCTTCATCTCCGCCTTCATTTTGTCAACTAAAATGTCCTATTTAAAGGAGAAAGAACACTGGTGGTTTGGATAACTGCTGCAGTTTTTAGATCTGTGCTGTTTATCTGTCTGGGACTTTTGTCTTGGGGTTTTGGGTTGTTGTCATGATGAGCAGGACAAATCCTACTACTCTGGTAAAAGCTTTCCCAAACCATGACTCTCACACCTTTGTGCTTTGTAGTTGGTTTCACATTCCAGGAAAAGTTCCTGGAATGTTGAATGGTTTATAGAAAACTTGTTTTCTGGTCTGTCATCCCAAAGAAAACAACTTGATCCTGGAAGTCCCGGCCTTGCTCTATATGCAGATTTACTTCCATGAACGATGTTTCTTTCTTGGGCGCCTCACATTCCAGTTTAACTTGTGCAGTCTTTTTCTGATTCAACAGGCCTGCACTTTGAAATCAAGAGTAGAAAGTGTTTGCTGAAGGCCTTACAATGACATATTTGGAGAATTACTTAAGCATGTTGAGGTCTGGTTTCGGGGTGGACCTCCTCAGTCAGCTGGATTCTTTTTAAGCACATGTTTTTGTCAAATGTTGTGGGTTTGCACATCTGCAGGACAAATACCAGCTTTCATTTAGTCTCTTGGTGTTAACTCAAGGGCGCGCTGACCTGTTGTGCACTGATAGTGCCTCTGTGTACGCTTAGGGGAGGCAATATCTACTTGTTTGCACCGTTTGAAGTCTTTGCCCGGTCGGCAGCCCCTTCATCTCTGGGCGCTCCTCCTCCTCCTTCTCACTCAGATTCGCTCAGGAGCGTCCTGCTCAACAAGTCCACCAGATGTCCTGCAGAAACCTGAAGGAGTGCAGGCGCTGAGTGATGGCCGTTGTGTATCGAGGTGGGACAGCGTTTGGATTCGGCGCTGCTGTTTCATCATCACTCTGCAATCGAGTTTGACACGCAGGTTTATTTTCACTCTGCAGCCAGATCCTGCGAGTCGCTGTGCATCAAGCAGACACACAGCCTGAGGATCTCCACTGAAAAAAAACTTGTGACTCTTCCAAGCTCACACACATATATGCATCTACCTCTGTTGGTAATTGTGTGCTGTTGTCCTTCACGTGGCCCTTCAGTAGACGCAGAACAGCTGCGTGTGGTTTGTGTGTCTGACAGCGACTGTGTGTGTGTGTGTGTGGGTGTGTGTGTGTGTGTGTGTGTGTGTGTGTGTGTGTGTGTGCACGGACTCACGCTGAGTCTTCTTTCAAAGCGCTGAACAGATCACACTCCGAAAGCCACATTTAGCTCATTCTACTCCTTTAAGGGGAGCCAGATGTAAAGTAATGTGCGTAAAAGGAGTGTGTTTTTTTTTTGTTTTTTTTCTGCTTGTGTGCACATAGCTCCTCCTACAGCATGTTTTCTACCTTTGTTTTCCTCTTAATCTCCACTTTTTCCACAGTTTTTTTTTTCTTTTTTTTCTTTTGCGTGCTGAGTCAGCCTATGCGGGGCATTTATTGAGGAAATGCATCGCGAGTGTGTTTAACGGGGTCTATGTTCGTTCTGGGCTCAGATTCTCGGCCAACAAGTGTCTGAACAGAACTCATTACGGCACACATGTTGGCAGAGGGATCCCAGGAAAGTATTTACTGTATACTGGTCTATAGGTGGCCTGAGTGCGTGTGCGTTTGTGTGTGTGTGTGTGTCCTCTGTGCGTGCACACACATGTGTACAATATGTATTGACCTTGTCTCTTGTTGCCCGTTCCAGGAAGGTTGATGAATAAATAAAGCCCTGACGCCTTCCCAGTGAGGCTGTGTCTGCTGCTGGCAACATGAAATGACAACACACACGCACACACACACAGAGCTATCTCCTACCTGTTTGCAAGGCCATGTTTGCACAGTGGAATGGTGATTTTTCTGTAGCACTGTGACCCAATATGAAGCCTTGTTTCTGCCAGAGCTGAACTGTGAGCTTTAAAAACGTCACCAGGTCCTCAGGTGCTCTGCCAGTTTCACGGCTGAGCCGATAAGCTATACACACCAGATTTATTTTCCCCACATGCATAAACAGTTCCCTCCAAAGGTATTTATCCTGCCTGGACCTTTCCACATTTTGCAACAGTGCAAAGACAAACTTTAGTGTTTTTTATTTGGATTTTAAGCGACAGTCTCTTGCAATGTCTTTTTTTTTTTTTTTTTTCCTCCTTGCCCAGTTTGAAATAAAAAGTTTCAGATCTTCCACAGATCCTGTGTTGAAGTCACCATCATGAGCCTCTTGGCTGCTTGAAGCCCTGTCCTCTGCTCATAAATTTATATAATATCCTAGAATTGAACTTGTTTGGTTCTAAATATGTCATGTAGTTTAGTTTGTTTTCAATAAAAAAAAATAACTCCCTAAAAGTAGGAGTAGCAGTTAATGTTACGAATGCGTTACGTTTTCGTAAACGATTAATAAAAAATGCGCATTTCACAGGTCAGGATGGAGCGCCACTGAAAACACTGCAGTTTGTATGCCAGACCAATCGGTGGCGCTGCAACGCTGGAACAAAAGGACACAAAAAGTAGAATAGAATCTGGGTGGCTCCATGTTTGTTTGTGAGAGTGAGGGGCGTACAGGCGAGAGAGCTACAAAGTAAAGATTAAAAATAATAATAGTAATAATAAAAATAATAAACCGCATGTAGACACGGAATAATGACACCGGTGTTTTGAAACGTATCCACTCCGGGATTGAATAGGTTGAAGCAGAGCTCTGCTCTGTGGCTCCGAATAACTAAAAATGTCAAAAACCAATCAACGTTTTAAAATAAAGACAAAATGACAAATGCAAGTTTCTGTTTTGTATTAAATAATTGAATTTCAACAACAGAACAACAGTAATCTTCTTTTACTTTTTTCACATTGTCATTAATTTGGAAACATCAACATCATGTATAGGAAAATGTATTCGTCCTGTTTTTGCAAAGGTTTTCTTTATTTTAAAAACCTAAAATTAGAAATAAAATAATGATTCTTTTGACTAACATATAATTCTTTCTGAAAAAGAATCAAAAGTTCTTTTTCAGAAGGTAATGGAACATTTGCAACTCTTTTGTTTGGCTGGGCTGAGTTTGGTTTAGTTAGTCCAGGTTTGCAGCTGTGCTCTCCTCTTTCCGTTTTCACATGATGGATTGAACAGTTGTCTGAGAGCTTCAAAGCCTAGGATATTGTTTTACACCATAACCCAGCTGTAAACCAGATCTCAGGGACCTTCAAGATGTTCTTTGGCGACTGGAAGCCGTTTCTTGGTGTTCTTTTTAGCCAGTTGCTGGTTTCATCCTGTCAAAGCTTTTCTCTGTTTCTCGCCCTCTTCATTCAAACCAGACTCTGTTTCTGTAATTTATCGATACCTCAAATCCGACAGTGAAATTGAACTGAAAATGTTGCTAAAAAATTCCATTGGGGAGTCATACTTTCATAAACTACCAAGTGGTTTGGAGCTTCCCAAACCACTTGGTAAACCAATTCATAAATTAAGATTGATGAAATCAATCATAATTTTAATACAATTTTTGATTTTTTTTTTTTTTTTTTTTTTTAGCTTTCTTTGAGCTAACTTTAACCTTTTTTGTAAAAGCTATGCTTTCTGGTTTCTGGTTCTTTTCTGTAAAAGCTGGGCTTTTACAAAAAAGGCTTTCAAAACAAAGATCTGTTCTTGTATCAAACCTCCAGGTCTGTCAGCTCAGATCTGCTTTGCTGCCTCTCTGTGTTTGGTTCTGGTTCTTGTTCACCTTCTATGCATCACAAATCTGGAACAAACTTGCAGAAAACTGTAAAACAGCCGAAACACTGAGTTCTTTTAAACCGACACTAAACCCCCAGCTGTTGCAGTTACCTTTGATTCCTATCAACTGCAACATCGATCAATACAGTGGATGTGCATGATTGCATTTGATGTAATGTTTGTTTCTTAATTGGATACTGAATGATGTCTTTATACTGTAAAGCGCTTTCAGCTGCCTTGTTACTAAAATTTGCTACACAAATAAACCAGGCTTGACTCTCACCACTTGTATTTCTGCAAGGCCCACCGATGCATTCAGAGGAAACGCAACGCGGTCAGAGATCCAACCTGCAATGAGGTGAAGATCGCAGGTATAGAAAGGAAGAAAGGCTCATCAGCTGTAAGAAACAGTGTGGCACACATTTCTAATCCCCACGCATGTGCAGCAGTCTGAGTTACTGCTTTTACATCAGTTCGTCGTCTCCGCCCAAGTTCTTTTCATTCGGTCGCACACGTTAGCAGAGCGGCATTTGCTGTTCGGCTGCAGCTTGAACACATCTTCACAATTTCAGCTCCAAGTTCGATCTCCTTTCTTCGCTCTGGGATATGTGAAGTCTTGTGATTTGGACAATGTGTGGCATGTTTAGCTTTTTCCTCAGCTTTGCGTGGATCACCTTAGCAACACAGACAGGGACCAGGCGCACGGACTCTGTCACGACTCTCATTAAAACCGTTATAACTCATATTAATGGCCGCATGAACCCGGGTGGGGGGAGCCGAGGGCTTAATGGGACGCATAAATCATAAAAGTGTAGGTTACATGTGTCCGACTTACTTAACATCTCAACGATGATTTGTGTTTCAGCTTCGCCCATATCGTCCTCATCCGCCGACATCTCGCTAGACGCTCTTGAAGCTCACATCTGGTGTTGATGAAAGTCAGCTTCTCGTTTAATGAAACACAACTTACCACATACATGTTGTTGAAAGTGGACAGCTTTGATGTGGGTTTCGGTGGGAGTTAAGGTCGCTGTGATTTAAGCGAGCTGTAAATTCCTCCTGGCCCGGCCCGTGTCCCCGTCTGACACTCGCTGACTCGTCCTTTCTCGGGTCAGGGCTGCACACATCAAAGCCGAACCGGTAGCAGCTTTTATTTTTCGGTCTGAACCAAAGCAAAACAAAGTGCATTATTATTGTTTTGAAAACATGGCGGGTCCAGTTTTTGCGGGGTTTTTTTTTGGAAAAGGTCGATATCTTCCTCTCTGCCAAACATTTTTCACATCCTTCTTGAAATTCTGGTCTGGATTTATTACAGTCCTGCTGCTCATAACCCTGTTTTCGTATTTTTGTTCTTTGTAAACCTTCAAGTCTGTGTCAGCTGTTTATGAGTTGCTTCCAGACCAAACAGGTTCTCTGAAGAATGTCAGACAGATGATATACTCTTACTTTATTTAGACTGCTGCTGGAGCAGACAGGTAAACTGCATTTTTTCCATCGAACAATGGCTGAATGAGCCAAAACCTTTCTCTTTCTCACAATAATTATTTGGGGTTTTTTAATTACTATTACTTACTATTTTTCATTTTAGGCTCTTTTTTTTTTTTTTTTTGAGACGAGTGCAGCAAACCCAAAGCAATGAAATTGCAACTTCTCAAAAAATGCAGTTCATTAAATCTATCCCTGTTTGCGTCAAAAGAATGATGGCATTGTGTAAAAATATCTGATTCATGGTATTTACTCCAACGTTGGATATAAACCTACAACCTGATTTAGTTGCTTGTCGTTGGTTAAACAGAAACGTAAAGGCAGGATCTTTTTTCTGCTAATGCTAAAACGTCAGGATGAGCTTTATTAGCCAAGTTCGTTGCACCCAAGCTAAAGAACGACACCTAAAATAAAATTATTTTGGCGTTTTAGCAAATGTCTAGAATAAATACTTGCTAAACTGAAATAGACTGTAATAAATTTTTAAAAATTGACGTCTGCTTGTACCCATCTCTGGTATAAAAAAAAAAAGAAAAGAAAGAAAAAAAAGGGGAAGCAACTTCCTCAGTCAGTTAATAATTGATGGTTTTAAGTTCTATGAATGATCCAAACTGGATCATTCATAGATTACCACAAAAGCACAGGTTATTAATCTGAATAACCATTACCCACTGCTGCTTCAGCAGCAGATGACTAATCTGTGCATGGTTTTGTTAATTGGAGGAGCTCAGACAAGATTCCTACAAATTTTCAATTTTCAAAACTCATTTTCCTAAACCTTTCCATCAGTTTTTCATTACATAATTTTAATTAAAAATTTTTTTAATTGATTCTTCCACTAATTATGAAACACTTCTGAAGTTGGCTTTGCATTTAGTGCTGTGGTACAGAGCAAAGATACTGTTATAGTGATTTTCTTAAACTAATTTTGGATGAGTGTGAACTAGATTTAATACATATTCTTCAATTCAGTGTGCAATAACAAAAATCCAAAACAAAGTCATTTGAATGCCCTGTTTGCCATCTAGACATTATCCAGATCAAGAACCTTGGGTTTAGCTTCGACTTCCAGGTTAGAAGTAGAAGCTGTCAAGAGGATTAAAGCGATCAATGAATCGACCAAAAACTGAAAAATGTGACGAGCAAACCAAATTTAAATGTTGCAAATATTATCATTCATTTGTTTTCTCTTAGTCGATGGAATAAGAAGTAAATCCACTTTGGGGTTTTTTTATGCCCATGCTTGTCCACGCTGAGAAAATGCAGCCGTCACATGAAACGTCTTCAAGGTAACGAGCGCAACTGGCTGGGCCGACTACATGATCTGAGTAAATCATCGACATGAAAGCCAGTGGGTTTAGTGGGAAGCATGAAAGATGGAGAGAGTTGGAGGAGAGGAAGCTCATTATAAAAGTTTAGCTGGTAGTTAACTCCACGAGGAGTTAAAATTCCCACGTGTCGGATGAAGGGGAATGGGATGGATGAGGAAAGATGCTCCATATGTTCTCCATCTCGATCCTCCCCTGATAAGACATTGATCTCGCATCACGTTTCTTCTCTTTGTGCATCACTTCTCTCTGGTTCTCTCAGCTTTTCCTCAGCCCCGCAGCTCGGGCGATGACACACACACACACACACACACACACACGGGCCGTGGTCTGGCAGCGAACGTTGAGTGCGTGACTGTTTGCACACACTTCCCCAAAGCACCGGTGAGGAACGCCTGCGAACTGTTGGTGCATTTCCCTCGTCTGCATTGTTAGTTGTTTATTTTTCGGTGACTCTGGAATCCGCGAGTGGATGCAGTAGCTCCTAAAGCCGAGTCGCCCACGTGTCCCCGCTTGTGTTTCACCCCTTCGCCACAATGTAGGAAACACACCGAAAGCTTAAATGACACGTTGTCTAAAAATAGCAGCTCAACTCCTTCACCCTTCCCTCGGTCAGACGCCTCTCTGGCCGGATAACCTCGGCCTCACCCCATCGCGGAGCGCTCCGCCTCGTCACGAAATGCACAATTATCCCACTGTACAAGAGCCACCTCTCCCTGTAAATTGGAAACAGGGGAGGCGGTGATTGTTTTCAGCCAGACAAAGGCAGCCTGTAAACTGGAGTGGAGCAGCTCCAAAGCTGCTGGTTGGTTGGGTCTTTTCTGCAGCCCGGAGGGGAAGCCGCCACTGCTGTGCCACCATCTTGGATGGAGCGCCTCCAGGCTCTGTCCTGGGGCTCAGCTTTGTTTTTTTCTTTTATCTTTTTCTTCGTCTCACCTTTCTGTAGTAGCTGTACATCTATATACAGCCATTCTGTGAGCCCCCAGGCCATGTTGTCAGTCTGATCACAGGGGCTGTTGTGAGTCAGTCCGGCTGTCTGTGTTTCCCTCCGTCCCTCGCAGGAGAGGAAAAGCAAAGAATGCAGAGAAAGTAGGGAGATGTGAAGTGAAGGGTGAGCTGCTGCCTTTCCTCCTCCTCCTCTTCTGTCCTCCTTATAGTTTAAGCCATAGGATAATCTGTGGAGGAATTCCAGACGGCAAGAATCCAGGGATTTACCACCAAAAAAGAAGAAGAAGAAGAAGAAAAAAACAAACGAGAAAGAAAAACGGTGGATGATGGAATTTTAAAGCTTTTCCTGTAATGATGGCTCGGGTTTTCTGTTCTCAGAGATAAATTTGTGACAGCAGTGTGTCAGGTGTTGATAAGCTAAAGAATAAATTCAGATGTGTCAGACGCGCTCATTAATGCCTTTGAGCTCTTGGAGTTCCACGAGATTTACTTTGACAGCTTAAATCAAACATGATTATATTCTGATATTTCCATCTGAAATGTCTCAGCTGAATTTCTGTCCTGTTTCCGACCTGTAAACAAATAATTTGCGTCCCTGTACTTTAACATGGGTGCATGTTAAAGCACATGTCTGTTTATTTTTCTGTTGTATCTAAGAAATGTTCAACGTTTTTGGAGATAAACCTTGATGCATCTTACATGTGAATTGACTGTAGGTTTAATTTATTTTTATAAAATAAATGCAGCAAATTATGAATTCCTGTCAAACTAAATACTTTCTGGACTTTTTCTCACTGCAGAGAGAGTAAAATATATAGAATTAATGAATGCACACAAAATGATCTTTCGTTGGTATGAATTGGTGCTTGCTTGTCTAAAAAACTTTCACTGATGATAAAAATGACCAAATTTGGTTCTTCTTCCCTCAGTAACAACCTCCACACCCAGGAGTGTGGCTGTACCTGTAGTAGGTATCAACAGAAAATATTGGCTATGCCCACTGTCAGGTGAAAGTTGGGAAATAACAGCACTCAAGAACGTGACGATCCTTTTCTGAGTTGTTTTCATCGCTTTAACAATACCTCTGCGTCCAGATGATTATTATTGACAAAGATGTCCGCCTTTTAAACTAAAGCTGCAGTCTGCGATGTCTCGCTGAATAACAGCCAGTTACTTTAAGGAGAGCCTGAGTATTTGTGTACGGTTCCAGTAAATATCCATGAGGCTGGCAGCAAAGCGCCGTGTCTCTATCTGAGCTGTTATTGTAAACACGCTGCATCTTCAGGGCTTAGCCGCTGTCCCACTTAACTGGGCGAAAAAACAGGCTTTAGCTTCAATTATGTGATGTCTGATATTGCGCCTTCTTACATCATGCTTGTGGCTTGTTTATGTGCTTTATTTGGTGCTGTGTGTGTGTGTGTGTGTGCGTGAGTGTGCTGGTTTGTGTCCATGTTGTGTTTGTCCGTCATTGTTTTTTTGCCAGCCTGGATGTCCGAGGATATCATCGCTGTGGGTGTTTGTCTGGCAGCTGTAATGGCTGCTGCTCCGAGTCGTACATCAAGTTCCGTTCATTAGTTTGTCTCTTTATTTTCAAAGCCAGGATTACATCAGATTATTCAAATATTATCACTACGGTGTACTTTTTCTGCTAACATGTCCTCGCATGTCTTAGTTTAAGGATCTGTGTCTTCAGAGCTCCACCTCCGATTGCCTGATTCAAAACTATTTGGAGGTTGTTTTTTTATATATATATATTTCTAATTTGAACTATAAACACTAAAGTTGAATGTGAAGCATCAACATTCAAGCTTTTATTTCCAGGATACTGAATGTAGAACTTTATCTGTTGCGCCTGTAAAGGTGAGCAAAGAGTGAGAGATTTAGAACATTGATTCCTTTAAAGGAAAATGCAGCTCAGTGGGGTTAAGGTCTCCACACTGAATTGGTGTTGTATGTGAGCACAAATCCTTTTTAGACCTTTTTAGAATTGCATCCAAAAGAAAACGGCGTTTAAGAAACCTTGAAACAATTTTTTTTAGGTTTTCTTATTTGTATCTATTCTGGATTCAGCTAACTTTATCGCTTTCCTTTATGTGCTTCAAACCATCTGTTGCCTCGTACGTGAATGTATTTCATGTTTTGTCGGGATTTTTGTGTATCTGAAGATACAAAAGGGACAGAAAATGATTTCATTTTATTTTTATTGAGTAAAAAAAAATCAGAACTGCTTTCCTCTCGTTTTTCCCCATTCCTCTTAGAAAAATGTACCAAACTCAGTCAGATGGACTGAAGATGATCTGCACAAATCCATCTCCTAAATCTTTTAGGCCTGAACTTTAACTAGGCCATTCTACCACTTGAACAAGCATTGAGCTAAACCAGAAGTCGGCAGCTTCAGTCCTAAGAAGCTGCTGTCCTGCAGCTTTTACCTGCATCCCTGCTCCAGCACACCTGGATCAAATAACAAGGGTTAATGGAAAGGCCTTTAATTAAGCCGTTTGATTCAAGGATTTATCCAGAAATTACAAGATAGTGACCCTGGATCTAAAC
The DNA here is from genome assembly GCA_903067105.1 of Poeciliopsis infans. NCBI lineage: Eukaryota > Metazoa > Chordata > Actinopteri > Cyprinodontiformes > Poeciliidae > Poeciliopsis > Poeciliopsis infans. Next base: position 4,987 of record CAEGAA010001120.1, on the reverse strand, counting down.
CAGGCGTTGCTTTGACTGTGTAGATATTTGTATCATCTCACCTGCATGCAGAAGATGCAGGATAGACAATTTAAATATATGGTGTCACTTGGTTGAAATGAATCAAATTAAGTTTATCCAAGTTGATTTATTAAGTTGTCTAGTACAAATGTAAACGTATTAAGTTTTACAAACGTCTTGTAATTATTTATAATATATAAAACTTAACACTACTTTTTCAAGGTGGAGCTGTCCTCTCTTTTTTCGCTGTAGCTCCATCCTCCTCACAGTAAACGTCGACCATGATGCAGCCGCCTCCATGTTTCGGCTGCAGTGTTTCACCGTCGACTATTTGCGCTTCAATAATTGTGAATATTTCTGAGGATCTCCAATTTACATGTGGAAATTCAGTTTTTCTCATAGAGCGTCTAAAATATGAAAAGAAGATGTAACATGGGAAACTTGACGCTACTTGACTTCATGCCAGAAGCTGGCTTTATTTTCATTGGTGCTGATTGGCTGAACCCCCAAGACTGTACATATGACGCTTTGCTGTAAGTGCTGAGATGATTTCCATCATCTGTAATAAGTTATATTAGGTGTTTGAACTATTAAAATAGGCAGTTTTATGATGGGTTCTTGAGTATCCAAGTATTTCATCTACTTGGGCAAACCTGGTCCCTAAAACCTACAAGTTTTTTGGACTGTTGCCTGATTCCGACTTATTTCTACCGTCTGTTTTCTGTTTGATTTTTCAGGTTGGCCCACCCGCTTCCAACCCACTCTCACTCGGTGTGTGTGCAGCTGTGGCAGGTAAGCAGCAAAGGTTTATGAGTGTGTGTGGGTGTGACTGAGTATCTCCTCTAATAGATTATCGATGCCCTTCTGGGTTGGTTGGCTCCAGCAGACAGTGGAAATGGGCCTGGGCTCCCCGGAGGAAACAAGATATGCCCAATACAAACTCCTCATGGCTAACACACACACACACGCACACCAGGCGAGACCATAAAGCGCATTTCTCACAGTCGAACACACACTCGCGTACAATTAGACACACCACACACCTGCTGGGTTTTCAGAGAAAGCTGAGCTCCATTCTGCCTGCATCTAGAGATGAAAGGAGGAGAAGAGGAGAGACGAGGAGGAGGAAGAGGAGGAGGCAAACAGGGAGGTGCAGGACAAAGAAAGGGAGAGCAGAGAAAGAGGAAGAGGAGGAGCGAGTATGAAGAGTGACAGCCAACTCTTCCACCTCTCCTCCTTTCTTGTGTCCCGCTCTCCTTTGTGAGCAGATGGGTGGAGGTATCAGATAGTAATGAAAGCCAAAACAGGAAGGAGGAAAAAGAAAAAGCCCATAAAAACACACCGGCAGTCCACACACACACTGACTCCAGCACACAGGCGCAACACTTCACATCTATTGTTGCTCCTGCTCTCGTATTTACGTTCATGTCTGTGTGCGGCGCGGCGCTGCAGGCGTTTCCATGTCAGCCCTGAAGAGGAGCTGAGAGTGAAAGACGGGGAAGCTGTCCAGACGGACAAAGAGACGGGAGGCAGAATGAGGGGACACAGGCGGAGCCTCTGGGTCAGCAAGACATGCTGGAGAATTAAAATGTCTCAGTGGCTTTTACCCTTTACACCTCGTTACATTTTAACCACAAACTTTTATTTCACCAAAATATTTGCGGTCGCACCAACACAAAGTAGCACTCAAAACTTTTTAGCAAGCAAAATTTGGAAATGTCACGTCTGTTTCTTTTCAGTCTCTTGTTCCCCGACTCCGTCAAATAACATAAATTGGGCTTCAGAAGTCAAGGCAAGTTTATTAGTATAGAACATCACAGCAATGATGCAACTAAAAGTACTAAAAAACGCACTAGAGCAGCAAAATATAGGAAATTGATGTTGAAAAACAGACTTCAGTTCATGATGTTCCAGTTAATCAATCATTTTTCTCCCTTTATCACTTTTAAAGAGATTACAAATGAAAATATTTTTGAAAACTTGCTTTTATTTCAACACTTCAAACTGTAAAACAAGATGGCGTCTCGGCTGAACTACAGAAGCTCCAGGAGTGACTTTGTGAAAACAATCCAGTTTAAAAATATATATGAAATACGGAGCGAAAACAGAAAACTTGACTCTTCCTGTCTCATTGGCAGCTGCTCATGCCGCTGTGGTTCATAACGAGGCAAACCTCAATTTAGTGGCACCGGGATTGAAATACTTCCACCTTTCAGACAACTTCAGCCTTCTGGAAATGTTAACATTCAGAACTCGCCTCGTTAGGCTGCAATCAGATGGCTTTTCCGCCATGTTTGTATTGGAAGCGTAGCACTGATGGAGCGAGCTAAAGGCCGGAGCCGAGCTCGGCTGGCTCACGCACAGATGCACAAACGCTGCTGCAGCGAGGCGACGCTGCTGCAGCGAGGCGACGCGCTGCGGCACATAATGGTGGGAAAAAGGTGGAACTTTGAACATTTTTCCGACACAATATTAACAATGAAATTAATATAAAAAAAACTATGTTGTTGATGAGTTATTAATCAGTTACCTTGTAAATTCAAATTGCAACAACCAACTGTTTTGTGAAAACCTCAGAGGTTTGTTAGAGAACAAACAGCAAGAACACAGCAGGCAGGTCGAGGAGGACGTTTTGAACAAGTTTTGGTCATGAAATAATGTTCCAAGGTTTGAACGTCTCATGCTGAGTCCTGGTGACGGTTCTGGAGGAGCTGAAACCAGAGTGAGGTGAGGACAAATTTACCGATTCTGGCAAAACGGCTGAAGGGAAAGACAAACGCTGCACATTACTGAGTTCCTCCAGGAAGTTGTGATGCAAATTCAGTCATCACTTACAAATTAAGCACAGACTTGCTGTTATCACAACGTTTTCTGCAAAATATGACCAATCGCTGCCCCCGCCTGAATTTTGACAAATCTCCTGAAGCCGTTTCTGACTCAACTTTCTGTTTCACGACGTGTTGAAAGATAAAAGCATGTGGTAAATGGAAATATTTACCTTTTCCATACTTATAGTTCATGGTAACTTGAATGACCCAAATACTTCTTTCACTCTCTGACAACTCCTCAGGACTTAACTTGTGTTAAAGCTGCCATTTCAAGAACCAAAAACTAAAAATTCTACTATTTTGTTATGCTTAAAAAAATAAGCAACTTTGACCTCAACGTCTTGAAAAAGGTGCCACAAAATTGATCATTTCAGACTACAACAACCACTAAAAAACATGTTGACAGTATCGGTACCAGTCTGCCGGACTGATGCAGTGAATACACCGTCCTGCAGTGAAACATGGAGGTGGCAGCGTCATGCTGTGGCTTATGCTTCATTTCAACAAGAACAGGTAAACAAGACAGAGTCAAACAGCCCTAAACGACCAATCCAAATATTTATTTCTGGAAACAGCTTAGTCAAAGTAAAAAAAAAGAAAAAGAAAATCCAGACTAGAATTTGGGGCAAGCCGTGAAAACTGACACTCTTCACAGCACTTTTGCTTCCTCTGTGCGGTTTATTGTGGGCCTTACGTTCACGCCACCTCCACCTCTGTCTCTGCCGGAGCGCAGCGTTCCTCTGACGCCTTTTAATTTAGATGTTGCTCATCCAAACATCGGCGCACGAAGCTCCCCTCTCGAGTAAAACTTGAGGAACCGAGCGGAAGAAGAGGTGAAGGTTTGATACTTGAGCGGGAATAAAAGAAGCGAGAGACTGGGTCTGAAGCAGTGTTAATTGAACACAGCTGTACCTCGTTAAACATTAATTGGCAATTAATCAGCTCACCCACGCCCTTCACTTGAATCATATCTTTATGTCTTTTAAAAGGGGAATAAAGTGAATTATCCACAGTGTGGCACAAAGGAAGCCTGTTCCAGCTCTTCCTTCCTTCCTTCCTTCCACCCTGTCCCGGATCGTTCTCTCCTCCGTCTTCTCACCCCATCTTCTCTCTCTCCGTCTCTCCATGTGCCTCATTCAGCACATTAATCGGATTTTCTGCCTTTATCTCCATTTCCTTTCCGTCACATGCCTGTGGCCTATCCAGAGATCGAGACGGGAGGGGGGGTGAAAGGGAGATGTTCCGACAACAAAGAGGAAGTGAGAGGAGGGGAGAAGATGGAGGAGCTGGTGGTGGTTCTGATATTCCTGGTTGAAGGAAATCAGCAGAAGAGTCAGAATTTCAGTGGGAAACAAGAGATTTATTCGTCTAAATTCTCTGGATTTTGTGTTTTTATGATTGAAGTGCATGCAGAAGGTGGAAACTGGCAAAATGCGCAGGAGATGCAGTGTCTTTTGCATGGTTTTCACAATGTCACCACTTAAAATCCGGCACGCATTTGATTCAGTTAAAGATTAAAGTCACTATTAAGGAGGAAAACTAAACTGTTCATTTTTGAACTGCCACTCAGGCATCTTGTTTGTCTCGTTTCAACATCCAGTCCTGCAGATGTTTCCTTCGTGCTCCTCACTTCCACACATCTGCGGCTGCCGAGTCGCAGGCGCACCGCTCAACATTCGCACCACCGCTGTGCTGCTGTAAATCAAGCGGGGTCGTATCACTCCGATCAGTTTTCTCACAACATTAATTAGCGTGCCAAGCGTGCGCAGGTTGAGTAAATTAGGGCGGCGCTGGAGGGAAGCGGCTGAGTGTTTTGCTTTAAGGCCGGCGGCGTGGCAGGAGTCCCGACTGGGGTCTAATTTGTGACGACTAAATTGCGATACAGAGAGAACGTAGGTGTTCTTCATTAAAAGAAGAAGGAGATCTTTGGCTTCACTCGAGCACAAACTGATCTCAATAAGCAGCTCTGTACAGCAAGATTCTCAGCCTTGGTTTTGTCTGGTTTTCATGTGTTGAGACATTTTCACTGACTTTGACTTTGTCCCTCGATTTTTGTCATTCCTTCTTTGTACGTTGATTAAAACTTCTAACAGAGTTTTAATCTTCTGTTAACACAGCTGTAGTTCTGAAACAACACATTTCAAACAGAAACCACAAAG
>CAEGAA010001117.1:0-94406 GCA_903067105.1 Poeciliopsis infans | reverse complement strand
TGATATGTTTTAATTTGAGAATTTTTTTCTGTTTATTTATAAATCATTAAGTATCAAATTTTATTTATATATATATATATATATATATATTTTTTTTTTTTTTTTTTTTTTTTTTTTTTTACCCAAATCTGATTTCAAACAATTCAGAAACTTCAAGCCTTTCTTACATAGCAGATGTGTGAGACCCTTAATTTTTTAGATTTATAGTCAGGTGAATGGGAATAATTTATGGCTTGATGGATAGTTTATTATTGAGCAGGTAAATACAAGAGAAACTTAAAAAGATATTTGAGAATTTTTGACCAAACAAAATTGTCTCCTTTGAGTATTTTAACATTAGAAGATTCAACCATGTGGCAACATGTTTGGACACGACTGGCCAGCTCTCCAGGGTGAAACATAGTGGCAGCAGAGTCATGCTGTGGGTTGCCAGTTTGCAGCTGGGACAGAAATGATCATACTAATACTTTTGATAAAGTAAATGGAAAATGGAAGTTAGAGGGGATTCTTACTTTAACTTCTATCAACACGCGGGGAAAGTTGAGCCACTGGACTCAAACATTCACAAATACAAAACATCACACTAACTCATCACAAAGTCGGATTTTTTTTTAGGCGCGACCCGTTTAACGTACAGTTTTAAGTACATCATAAAAGCATTTCCGTGGTTGGAGTCTTTCTTTTATAAAAAACAAACAAACAAAAAACATACAGCTATAGGCTATATATATATATATATATGTTAGACTTTCTGGGTGGGGTTAAGAGGAGAGAGTAAAAAGGGGTGGAAAGAGAGTGAGAAAACAGGGATATGTGTGTGTTGAGAATTAGAAGCAGGGTGGGGACACACTTTTACACATTCCCAAGCAGCTGCTGCGCCGAGACTTGAAGCTCTTTCAGGTAACTTTTATTCATTCTGTTTCTATTTCGGAGAAGTCGTGGACTCCCGGACATACTCTGCGGAACTGTGTTATCAGTCTTATTTGCTACTATAAAGAGAGACAAAGTTAGCTTGTAAACGCCGAAGTGTAAAATAAGCACAATAAGTGCGCCGAAGAGGTTCCACATCTAATACAGTCGTTATTGTTTTTGTGCACGTTAGAGTCGGGGGTCGTTTTTTCCCTGCTGGATTCTCGCGCTCTTTCTAAAGTTGGGCCTGTGTAACTGAGGGAGTCCCATTTGGGAATGCCCAAACACGTCCCAACAAACGCGCCTTTCTCGTCGACGGAAACTGTGGATAGCGGTGAAAACGAGAAGATAAGCGAAGAGCAGGAGCTTTCAGGGCACGTAACTGGGGAGGAGTTGCTAGAAAAGAGGACTGAGTTGTAAAATGAGGCGCTTCGGAGCGTCAAACCGCCTGACTGTGCGACGTGTCTGACTCCAGATGTTGTTCAAAAACCCTCCTGACTCCCGGGGCGTGTTGGGATTCGCATGCAATGGCTCTCTCTGTCTCTCTCCTCTCTGTTTTCAGCGTCTCTCAATGTTAAATTGTGTAACTGGAACTCGTGCTGTGTGTTAATTGATGAAGCGTGTGAGTAGAAAATAAGCGATGATGTGCATCCGTTCGCATTCCTCTCATTTATCAATTTTCAGAGGGTCACAATGTTGGTGCTGGCAGGGATCGTCGTTTTGCATGTCACCACCATCATCCTACTCCTGGTGGCCACCATTGATAACGTGAGTACTTTTTGTTTTCTTACTTAGGGGGCCAGAAGTGACTTTTTTCCCTTCTAACTACTCTGTACGGATGGCAAAAACAGAGCTGGGAAATAAGTTTTTACTGCAGGAGTTAAACAAAAATGCACTGGATGACAAAAATTCCTGCTGATTTGTTTTCAATTTGGATGATGACGTCACAAGAGGCAACAGAACTGAGCTCATGGGTTTGGGTCAGTCAGCCCCTTCATCAATTTATACCCGATGTCTTTCCATTTTAAAAATGCAACCATCTTTGGCTAACAACCTTTGTAAAAGTTAAATTAAGTTAGCTGAGTTGGCCAATGACCACCTATGTATACTAGCAGATTCAGGTCAGAAGAAAATCAGATAAAAAACACTTTAATTTTGGAAATTTACAAAAAGAAGATGGCACCCATTTGGCGGAATGGCCCATTTCATGTCATCACCAATGAAAGCAAGCCATTGTGAAAGCCAGACTGCAGCTTCAACATACATAGCTTCATGTTTTACTGTGGAGAGTTTTTTCACTAGTAACAGTGAACTGTGAGCAGTTTACGATCACAACAATCTGTTCATGTTAGCTGTGGGGTGATAAACACCGATGCTGCTTTAACTGAGGGTTGTATTAAATGTCCTTGGATCATTAGAAAGCAAAAAAGAACTTAAAAAACCCTGAAATATTATTAAGCTGGTTAAGTCATTACACACCCTCAGCTTATCAAAATAAAAGCACTTCCTGCTATGTTCATTCAGAAATTCTATATTCTTGCTCTTTTGGTGTCTTTACTGACCTCTTCCCATTATTTTGCAATTTATAGCTGATGCCAAGAAACCCCAAATAAAACAAATAGAGGGGAGGTTTAATTTATTTTTAACTGTGTTTCAAAAAGTCATTGTTTAATATAGATTTATCCAGTTCATGTTTGGTCACTCTAGATATCTGAATCAAACAATCTTGAAAGTAAAATACATTCCAGATTCCTTAAAAACTGTAAAGCATCCATTAGTTTACTTTTTAAAGGAAGCTTCCAAGCAGATGCCAACTTTAGCGTCAGTATTGGCTAACAGTTAGCCTGTTTCTGTAATCACTTACTGCAAATCTTTATTCCAGATGTACAAGTCTCACTATTAGTTGACCCTGAATTATGAGACTTAAGTACAAATTCCTTTTTCACCCAGCAATAAGGGTCTGAAAAATAACTATGATGTGGAAAGCTTAAAACACTCCTTCATATTCAGGACTCATGATGTCACCTTACACACAGACGCTATATGCTAACTACAATGGGAAACAGGAAAGATCCTTCACATTGATTAGAAATGTTGTGGATTTTTAATATCAGAAGGTTTTATGAAAATATTATTTAACCTAGCCCTAACCCTGAATTTAAAATTTTTTTGGCAAATGTTCCTGAAATCCATGAGGTGTTTTATACTGCAGCTCCAATGTTTTGGTGTGACGGTAAATAACAACATGTAAACACCTCAAAATAAGGAATTTGATTATAACAATAATGGATAACAAAGAAAATAAAAAAAGACAAAATTATCTAAAAGAACTGTGACTATTTGCTATATGCCCTATGTGACATCAACAAGTGTGTGTGTGTAAAATATTCTTACGAAGACTGAATTTTGTCTTGACTAAATAATGCTCTGCAACAAAATAGCAAAACAAATAGAAAAACCAAATATGACATGTTGTTTTGTATGTGATTTACCATGTTTAAAGCTAATTTGATTTTACATAAAAGTCTGACTGATCACATTAAGTTATATCTCAGCTTTTTTTTAGTTCAGAACAGCCCAAGTTTTCAGCAGTACCGTTCCCAACACCTTTGGTCTCTCAGTGCAAGTGTGTAAAGCATCGAGAATAAAGCCTGACTTAAATGTCAAAATATGTTTTCGCCGCCCACTGTGTTGCAGATCTTCAAACCTCCACATGCACAAAAACAAGCAGAACAATGTGCATAGAATAATAAAAAAAAAGCTTTGTAAGACAACAGTGAATTGGTCTGCCCACACTGATTAACACACACACGCACGTGCACACGCATACACACCTACACATACGCACACACACACATTGAAGGGAAAAACAAGATGAGGAAAGAAACCTTTCCCAGGAATCCAACTTCCAAATGTTTGCAATGTAATCATTATGTGCCTCTGTATGTTTTGACATTTATTCTTGTTTTCAGGCCTGGTGGGGTACTGACACTGAATACACAGACCTGTGGGGGAGGTGGGACTTCATAAACTTAGATTGGCATTACGGCGATCTGAAGAAATACACAGATGTCCAATCAGGTTTGAATCTAAAAAAAAAATAAAAAATAACATGAGCGATGTTAATTGAAAAAGTTAATTTTTTTTCTTTTAACTCTCCAGACTTCCTCCAGTCGGTGCAGGCCACCTCGGTCCTGGCCTGCGTTTTCACCATCCTGGCCCTGTTTGTGTTCGTGGCTCAGCTGTTTACCCTGCCCAAAGGGCAGAGGTTCATCTTCACTGGCATTTTACAGTTAATTGCTTGTAAGTAACCTGGAGTCAAATGCAGAGTACTGCTGTGAGAGATATTGATTCATGTTCCTGTTTCGTATTGCTGCATTTTGTTTCTTACGGATGCCAGATGCTTGGCTGACCGAGGTCAATAATGCCATTAAACCTCGATGCCTTCAAAACGATGCAGACGGTTGAAAAAAAAAATTCAAGCAGAAATAAATCTGAGATTTTGTAGCATTACAAAAAGATGCATTAGTGGTAATCCCTAAGGCTAAGTAACTAAAAATAATAATGTGTTTGAGATCCTGTTTTAAAGGTCAGAGAAAACATGTGATGCTTGAGCCTCCATCCACAGATCAGCTCAAATGAGATGCAAATCCCGAGCTGTAAATGACAGCTTATATTTGCTCATTATGTATTAAGTTATAAATTGTGAACACTTTTCCTCCTGGTCTTTCATACTTACAGCCACATATTTTGACTCCAACAGTAGTTCTGGTATAATCTATTCATCCAGCACAGATTCATCACTGATTATGACCATCCAATCATCTGCAGTCCATGGCTACTTCTCATTAACACAGTGCTGTTTACATGCAAACAACAGTTAGTGTTTGGCTTCTTTGAATGTAAATACATTTTCCTTAACCTGATCTTTTAGTTCAGCTAGTTCACATAATAACTCCTGACTCTTGGTTTTGGTGCAGCATACAGTGTGTTATAAATGCTTTATCACATTTTCAGTTTTTATGTGATGAGCCACACAGAGTAGCATAAAATTGTGAAGCTAAAGAAACATTTGAATGATTTTCAATTTTTTTATTACAATTGAACATCTAAAATCATGACGTACATTCTTATTCAGCTTCTTTCACACAAAATAAAGAAATAGAGTCCATGTTTAACCTCAGTTTAATTCTGGCTGTTTCACAAAGACCTAACAGGTTTGTTAGAGAACACTGGTGAACACAGTGACAGACAACTAACATTATACTGCTGAAAACACCATCCCCATGTGAAACATAGTGGTGGTGGCATCATACTAAGGGAAGCTGATGTTGAACAGAGACAGGAAAGTTGGTTAGAGCGGATTGGTAGAAGAATGGAGCTAAACATGTAGCTGTTAAAGATTTGGGGCTAGTCAGAGGTTCAGCTTCGAGCAGAACTCCAACCCCCTGACAAACACCAAGAAGTTCATTCATGTGTCGGAGTGACCCAGTCAAAGTCAGGATCAAAATCCAGTTGAGAATTTGTGGGAAGACTTGGAATTTAATTCAGATTTGGATGTTCTCCTCCAAATCTGACTAAGAATCTGACTCCATCAATTTTGCAAAGAATTGGTAATAATTTACATCTGTACATGTTCAAAGCTGGTGGAGACATACCCTAAAAGAATCACAGCTGTTGTTCATGGGAACAGGTCTTCTGACAAAGTATGAACTCATTTCCCTTTTATTTAAAACATTTGTCCTGCGTTGTGTTGTTCTATCACCTAAAATCCAAATGACATACTTTGAAGTTTGCGTTTGTAAAGTGCCAAAATGTGAAAGAACTCGTTTCTTTTATAGCGAGACGAGTTGCTGGGAAAACCTTTCACCCTCCCCCAGTATGACGTCTAGCAGTTTGTTCCCATTTTGTTTGTTCTTACAATAAATGAGAGATTCATCTATCTGGGAACAATAACTGTTCAGATATCTTCCAAGAGTTTTATCATCCTTTCCATTGTTCCAGCTGTCAGTGCCTTTGGCTGGGCCACATTTCCTGTTGATCTGCCAGCTCATTCAGCTCTACAAGCACAACTTTCTAGCTGTAGACTCATTTACAAGATCCTCGTAAATTCAGATTGTCTCAGTCCTTTCAGTATGTTTTAAGACAATTTTGTCTGATGCACATATGTATCAGATGATGGTTAGGGATTTTTATCTCAGGCAACACCCAAAGACTCCTCCAGTGTCTTTACAATCCCCAGTGGGGGATGCAGAAGGGTGGGTCAGTTTCAGACTCATGTTTCTGTTCCAATAAAGAATTTGACCAGGTGGAAATACACAGAACCATCACCAGCTTTTAGGACTTTTCATCTCACAGGAAGTGAGAAAGTAAAACATTTAAGCCGTTTTAAAGTAAGAGTGACGTCCTCAAATGCTGTGACTGTTTGCGTTATTGTGTGAAAGCATGACAATGTAGCAACAATGAACAAGAGAGGAGAACTGTGTACGAAATCACTGAGTGTAAAAAAAGATCTCTTGACATGTTCCTTTTTTACATTTTCATCTCAAAAACAAAGATTTAGTTGAAGCGTAGCTCACCAAACAGCTGCCAGTGAGCTGAGGATGCCTGGGATATTACATTATTCAAGGCTCCAAAGCTTTGTTGCTTTAGTCACGATTCAAAACAATTGGATTTTTCCATCCTGGAAGCCTCCAGAGGTTTTATTTTTTTCAGTGCACAGCCATGTATTGCAATGCATCGAATAACCACATGAAAAATACTTGAATATAACATGGATTTTAAACATGACTATAATTGGTGTGATCCTTTTAGATGTTTTGGTGGCAGTTTGTACTTCTAATGGATCATATTGACCCCGTACTGACTGTTTAAGGAAATAAATAATCAGTAATCAGCAGGTGAAACCAAAAGAAGTGGACAGAAACATAGAGGAGTTCAGATCCTCTGTGTTTCTGAACTCCTTTATGTTTAGAAACATACAGCAATCTCTATGTTTCTTCTGCAATCTCTCAGTTTTCAGTCCTGAACATTTGCTGAGAATTAATAAATAATAAAGAAACCTACACAAAGAACAGCAGCTATAATGACGTGGAAAAGATAAAGTGTGGTTGTCACATTTCTCATTTCATTTTATCTCCCATATCACATCTCACTAAATTAGAAGATCATTAAAAAGTTTGTTCATTTTAGTAATTTAGTTCAAAAAGTTTAACTTTCATAGATTCATTACTACAATACTATTTTATTCATCTTGATGGCTGTCTTAAAGCTAATTAAAATGCAGAATGTTTCTCAGAAAATGGGATTGCCATGTTAAGTAAGACATAAAGTATCTTTAATACAGAAATATTTTATAGTCCTTGCGAATATATTGACACCTGCTGACTTCACAGTGGACCAAGAAATAGTTACTGACACCGTCATGAGGACGAATTGCCACAAGAAGCCATTTGTAAAATTTGCTCGTCAAAGAGTGCTTTATCCACACATAATGATTGAAAGTATGTTAGGAAAATTTGCACTAGCAACTGGGATAACCCTGGTCTCTTCAAATTCATGGGGTAGATTACTGCAGTGTGGATTATTGCAGGAGACAGAGTTTCAAAAGCCAGCTCAAAGAGAAGCATCCAGAAAACAGCTTTATACATTTCTTCTGTTAAGCCAGAGGGTTTTCCAGAAGTCTAACATCAGGTCAGCCAGACCAAGAACCAAGAACATATAAAGTAGATGGACATCCTTTCCTGTAGGCTGACATCTTGAAATAGCTGCTGTTTACTGGTCCGATGTAAGATTGTAACATTGTGAGAACCTCAGTCTCACAATCTGATAATTTTTTAAAAATCATGATAAGAATGTTGATTTACCGTTGTCACAATAAATTCAAATGAATGATGCTTAAAATAGTCTTAAACTGTCTGTATTGTTGGGATTGTTAGTTTTACTATTTTCTCCACTGTTTTTGAATTGAGAGCATCAATAAATATCAATACATTTCAAAATATAACCAGATGTAATTACTGTGAGCAGATTAGTGATATAAATCACACTTTTTTGTGTGCCTGGTATCCAAAGGAAGTGCATTACAAATGGGTATGTGTAGGAATGATACGTGATAAAACTTTAAGTGCATATCGCTAACCCCTACTTATAATAATCATTGCAATGAACATAAATAAGAGCTTGAAATATATCAGGATCTACATAATATTAATGGTTTTACTGTTGGAACTGAATGGCCTGGGGCTGTACACAAGCCCTCTTTAACAATCTTGCTGCTGTTGACTTTTTTCCTTTTCAGAGAAACCATGACTCCTTCTAAAAATCTCATCTCTGTGCATCATCACTCCCCATTTCCTTCCTTCCTCCTCTCTTGCAGGCCTGTGCATAATGACCGCAGCCTCGATCTACACGGCGCAGCTTCACACCACTGACAAAAAAGGAAGGTATGGGCACAGCTACATCCTGGCGTGGATCTCTTTCGTCCTCACTCTCTTCCTCACCATCACCTACATTGTCCTGCGGAAGAGGAACGAGTGAATTGGAGGAGGATGAGGTCCGTGCTCCTTTGTCCTATTAGTCATTTCAAGACTTGTCAGCTTCATCCTCAGTTAGGAATATGTTGGAATGCTAACGAGCCAATACTCTTGTTTTGATTTTAACAAGTTGGAGAGTGGGACTGTAAGTGGGTAAGATAAGGAGCTTTCATCTGTGTAACCTTAACTAATTAATCATTTATCTCTGCGATGTAGCTATTTGTAGGTCTGGAAACTCAGTCCAGACATTATCAGCATTTTAAAGTCTGTGTGAAATGTTACTTGCTGTTCTTCTGACTGTGCTGACTACATTTCTGCTGCACACATGTCTGATCTGTAGTTAAATTTTGAGTGGTACAGATCCAGTCAGAACTGTTTATACACTCATTGGCATGCATTCAGTATTCCTCAATTTTCAATTTGCTGAGCTAATTTATGTTAAATTTTGAATTTGTTGTGAATTTTCGCTAATCTGTCCCACAGCTAACGGCTCAAATGTATAATTTTGGAACAGATAAAGCAGGATGAGAAAATAAGGTCCTGGAAATCCATAAACCAATTGAAAATGTTTGTTTTGTGCTTAAAAGATGGGCCTCTGCCTTAAAACCAACTAATTTGAATGAACCATTTTATTCTGCAGTGGTTGCTGACATCCTAAGACATGAGTGTTGTGTCATTCATCTTTTATGTTGCTGAGCTAAAAAAACTAAAGTTTCTAACAACGTTCTGATGTGAGAAGATGAGCACCTTCAGAAGCTCCTAGGATATACTGTATTTTAGAAAGATATGTCAACTGAATCCATCGTGTGAGGTAATTGTGTTGTGAGGCTGATAGTTACTACTGCCCTGTATCTCAGAGGGTACAGCGACTTGCCTAAACAGCAATGACAATGAACACTCTTGAAACAAAAGCCTTACTTCACAGAACATTTAATCGATTTTCATTATTTTACAAGTATGGCATATATCTTCTACGTCTATGTACAATGTAACCAATTATATTTTTGTAGCATTTTGTATTGAGTGTACTTTTTTTAAGCTATTTTTTGTTTTCTGTCTGTAGTCGGCTGCTATCTTATGTAAAGTACGTTTGTACAAGTGAACCTTAAAACAATCCAGGGATGAAGAGCGGAGGTGTTACGTTTTACCATTTAACAGAACTATGCATTAGACAATTTGTTTGTATTTACATTGGAATCTAAGCCATGTCTTTTACTAATAAAGTCAATTCAAACAAACAGAAGCTGTGTTTTACCTCAAATAACCTAATTTTAAATCATATAAGAATTGGTCCGGGTTGAAATGAGTGAATAAAACATGACAATGTCTCTACCAGAGCTCCTAAACCATGAAAACAACCCTTCTTCGGGTCTTACAACAGACCGCTCAGAAACGGGAATATTCCATTACACACAGTATTATTCCCAGAGGCAGTGAGTAAAAGCCAGGCTGTGCTAAATGCCTTGACCAGACGGTGCAATTCGCTCCAGAACCACAAGGTGGAGCAGGTGATTCTGCTCAGCCGTCAGAAAGGGCCTGCAGAGAGAAGAGCCACAATAACGTGATCAATATGGAAAATGATGGCGAAGCCTGGAAATGCTTCTCTGAACAGATCACATGATGGGACGAGACATTTATGAATGCTCACCACAGCTCAGTCTGCAAGGACTTGAGGGACTCTGTGTCTTTCTCCTGACACGCCATCTGCAGAACAGATCTGCTGTTAGACACCACACTAATAAAAACAAGTACAGATTCAAATGAGCTTGTTAACGTCTCATATTTCCATGTTTACTGCCTCATAACAAGAGCTTAGGCAGCATAAGAAGAACAGAAACTCTTATTTTATTAAAGGTATTCGCCTTGCTGTATTAGTCAAATAGCTGGAACATTTTCCACTTCTTGTCACATTACAAACTTCTATTTAATTGGGAATTTGGGGAGAGTTTTGAGACAGACTGGCACACAGTAGTGCATAATTGAGAAGTGGAAGGAAAATATAACTTTTTTTTTACAAATTAAAACCTGAAAAAGAGTGACATGCATCCACTATTCTAATTTAGTACTTTGTAGAAGTATGAGCACATTTTGCTGTAATTACAGCTGCAAGCCAACACTGTCATTATATTTAGGTGTAGGCCATTAAAAAACGCAATTATTAGTCTTTCTACTGTAGCTTAGGTTTGGTTGAAATGGATGAAAACTTTTTTCATTTTTAAGTAGTTGTGAGTTACTGTGGCAAAACCTGAAAGTACTGCTGGACAAGTTACTCAACAGGTTGCTGCAAGGCAACCAAAGAGCGAGTGAGTTAGTTGATGCCACCAACCTTGCTTAGCTGTCCGTGAGAGCTTGCGTGGATAAAGCCTTTCCTTTGCCTACATCCCCCAGAATACTCTGTGGTTCTGTATCGCAGTTCAGTGAAATTATTGAACATTCTGTCTGACATATTTTCTATTGATATTAATCGCATAGCAGCTATTGTTATGGACTTTTTGCCCAGCTCTCTAGCTTAATATTTAGTCTTTTTCCAGCTAGAGAATGAACCTTCACTGCTAGGAGGAAAAAAAACCCAAAACTTTTTATCATTGTACTTTCACTTCACCATCATGTTGAGCTTATAAAACTAAAACTACTTTGTGGTTATACAAAAAAAAAAAAGACATGTTAACTGCGAGAAACTGAAAGATACTATGAAAAGTCTAGCAACATTGGTGACAAATCGAGGAGAGTAATTATGCTGCCAAAGGGGGAAATGCAACCAAAACATTAATCACTGTCATGTACAGGCTATGAAAAACAACTTCTGTGTGTGAGGCAGAAAAGGTCAGGAACCTTTTGACTTGGCCAAGTGCATGTATCACAAAACTCACCACTATAGACTGCAGAAGCAGGAACACATTCTCAGGCAGGAAGGTCACTGAAAGAGCAAACAGCATTCATATTTACACCACTGCCAGGGTTATTCGTCAGAGTTTGACGGGAACTAAAAGCGTTCACTCTTTTCCTCCAACTCTCCCAAATAGTTAAATATTAAGAACTTTCTACCTTGGCTATGAGGGTCAAAGGACTCCCAGGCGTACCTCTCCAGGGTCTGGGCATGTTCTGGTAGTAACTTCTGAGGTGGAGGCTGCAAAGAAACACACACACTGAGGCAGTTCCATTAAAATGTGATGACCTGCAGCAGTTGAGCTGTTTTAGTGCCAGAAAATGTTTTGCTCTTTTATAGCTTTAACGGTTAAGGGTTGTTTATTTGTAAATCAATTGCAGAATAACAGACCTTCATGTATTTTACAAAGATGAGTAGGCAAAAATGTAACTCTTTACATGCAAAGCTGGTATAAACACTGCCTTTGTAGAGCCATCTTCAGCAGCAGAAGGTGCTTATACAAACACTGACTCAGGAAGGATGAATAGATATACACACCACACAAAACAGTATCTCAGGTACATTTTACCTCACAAATTTGCACAAGTTTACTTGGAAAATTCAATTAACACACTGAAATGTATGATTGCTTATGAATTATGAAAGACTTACAGGTGTGTGAATACCTTTAGAAGTAGAAGGCCTCAGTGAGTGGATAAAGTCCCGTGTTTGGTGCAAAAACATTTCAGAAGTATCTTTACATAACAATCATTTTTTTCACAAAGCTTACCTCAAGTAACATCAGCAGCAGAACTCTCGATATCTCACACTTTGCTACAATGTCCAGAAAGGCACCTTTTGATTGAAACAAAGAAACTGGTCAGCTTTTCAGTTCAATCACAGGAATGAACAAACACTTAGAGACAACATAAAAATAGACAAAAGTTTGAGCATCTGAGAATGGTGACCAGTAGGTTCTGGTCGGAGCCTCACCAATAGGGCTTGTGGTGCCTGGCAGCTGCAGTCCTCTCTCCTGACACATCAGCTGCATCTCTGTGAACACTGATAAAGCACCATCATAGTCACCTGCAAATCAGAGTAGTTGAATACAAAGTCAAACATATGGAATCAAGCCCAACGTACCGCAATCGACATGATCTCATTCGACTGAGCGGACGCAACTCACGTGTGAGGATTTTACACGTGGCTATCTCCCCCATGGACAGCAGAGCTTCTATAGGCGTCTGCGTCTGTAACTCTGCAGCCCTCTGGAAGTGAACGATCGCTTCTCCTGGTCTGTTCATTTCCTATAGAAGTATGGAGAAAAGACTGACGCGCCATGTGGCTTACATGACCCTTAAAGCAAAAATGAAAACCTTCTTCATTAATCATACGGGACAGCTGGAAGCAACAATCAAACCTTGAGCGCGTTGCCAAGTTCCAAACACAGGCTGGCTGCCATCACAGGCTGGTTCATCTCAATGTACACCTGTAACACATTTTCACATCGGCATTCAGTCACAGCACAAGAATGCAGTCAGACTCCCATCTGTTTTCAGACATTACACTGAACGGAGTTCTGCTGCTGTTACACAGCCTACCTTAATAGCAAAACTGTAGCAGTTGAGGGCAGCTTGAAGGTGTTCATCGAAGCCCGGAGCCTGCAGGGCTCTGATCTCCTTCTCAGATGACAGAAAGAGACGCGCAGCGTCAGTTAAGGCCAGCGCTTCTCCAGGAGCATTAAACAGGGTCTGCTCGCAACTGTACATAAATAAAAAAAAAAACATAAATGTCTGCAAAGCTGAGTCCAACCATCCTGTCATGGAAGCTCATATTTCAGTCACTTATGACCATCGGTGAGGGTCAGAATGTAAACACACGGGTTTGAAAAAAAAAGGTAAATAACTTTATCTGTCTGTCTTGTAAATGAGGCAAAAATGTGGGAGTGCTTTTTGCAGTTATCTAAGCTGCAACGCATAGCAACAGGTGAGGGAGGGGCAAGGCAACTCAAACTTTGGCCGCTCAAGTCTTTAAAACGGCAGAAATGCTAGGATGGGAATCTCTGGTAGTTTAAAGTTACACTGTGGTGTCTTTTTTGTTTTGCTAAAAGAAAAATGATACCAGAGTATTCAGAATATCATATAAAATGATACTAAACAAAAAAAATGAATGGAAAAATGAATGAATGAAAACAAGTCTCAGTTCAGCCCAAGTGCAGGTACAAAGGGAAAAAAAACTATCTAGTGCATCTCTTAGTTAAAACATAATTAAAAAAGGCAACTTTAAAATGACTGGTAAATGTAGGAATTTATCTTATTTAAATTGATTCCATTTAAATACCTACATTAACGTGAGATTAAAACAAGATTAAAGAGAAATGGATTTAGAGTTCTGCACATTTGAATACCAGCAGCTAATCTGGAAAATGTGCAGGAAAAATGGACGTAGCAGACATAAAACTCGTCCAACTTCTGAATGCAGCCGCCAGCTTTGTCCAGGGTCATAAGCCCCGGATGCAGTTGCTCCTGCATGGCATATTGCCGTTGCGTAACAAAATTTACCTCGGTATAACTTTGCTTACTTTTTTAGACCACTTCAGACTTAGAAAAGTTATAACATTTAAAACCAGGTTCATCTGGCAGCAGTAAAATGTTTTATCTGCCATGTTTGTTTCGAAAGAGTAGCTTAGAGTAAGCCAAAGACTGGAGCCAAACTCAGCTGACTCACACAGCA
Organism: Poeciliopsis infans; assembly: GCA_903067105.1. NCBI lineage: Eukaryota > Metazoa > Chordata > Actinopteri > Cyprinodontiformes > Poeciliidae > Poeciliopsis > Poeciliopsis infans. The sequence continues at coordinate 80,363 of CAEGAA010001117.1, read as the reverse complement.
AACACTCTGAGATACAAATACTGCTGCAAGTAGTAAAAAAAAATGTAATACCTGTAACGATGTAGACAAAAATATGGACATAGATGCATTATTATAGTGGGTGTGAAATACATAAACCTGTTACCCTTTAGCCCCATACATTTGTTATCAGATCACTCAGATCCAATAATAATATCAACAATACTTTCAATAAGTCGATATAACCCGCTGAAGAAAATGTCCCAAAATCTCTCTTGTCACTATCACAATCAAATGAACAGCAGACTGAAATAACCATAAAGAAGTCCAAACAACATTAAAATTCTACCTCAGCCGTGTGCACTCACCGAGCCATGGCCAGGTTACAGAAGGCGGCATACTGAAGACAGTCCTGCTGCTTCAGCTCCTTCGCCAGCTGACCTGGAAGCATGCAAGCAGAAGGAAAATCAATGAAACAGAAGAGGCAAACAGTGAAACTGTTCTAAAACATCTGTTCCCTGTTATCACAGGGGAAGACCAAGTGACAGCGCTGGTGTCCTGTTCAGACATTTCTCACGCTAACAGAGCTATTAAAGATATTTGTGGAAAAAAGATGAGGACTGTGTGCAGGATACACAACCTTCATCCTGAAAATCAGGATAGCTAAACTGAAAAGAAAGACACACAATGAGGAATTAAAACAAGCTTTTTTCTGTCCATGATGAGCAAACACATTGTAAATCTGTTCTTTGTACTTTATTGCTGAATTTAATGCAGTTGGTATTTTTTATGCCTCGACAGAAACATCCAACCCTACTAACCTGCCGTGTTTGTTGAATATAACAGGAGTAGCTTTATCAATATTTTTGTTGCCCTTTGATCAGTTCAGTCTTTAGGATGATGAGCTTCCCGCGGCACAATTCTTCAATTCTTCATTTAAACATTGTAAACATTATTTTCTGTCAGCTCTATGGCAGCAATAAGCTGTTAAGAAACCAGACTATATAAAATTGGATCAGTCAAAACTGTCTCACAGCTGTTCTTCATGGTTTGACTAGATCCATCTCAATCTTTAACTCTTGCTACAATTAAAACCTAGGTAGCCATGGAGATACATCTGTGTCTGCAAACACAAAGTTTCAAAACCATGACAAGAAAATGCCTCTTTGTGTCTATTTTCTGTTTCAGGTAACTGCTCCACTGGAGCCTTGACAGCCTCCTGATGAACATCTTTGTTTGGGCAGAAAATGTGTTAGAAAAGAACAACAGAATAGACTAACTCAATGGGTCTTAAGCAATCTGAATCTTTTAGAGACCTTTGTTAAGATTCATAATAGTCAGTGGTTGTTTAGGGTTATTTACATTTTATGAAATGTACTTTCTAACATAAAGACAGTTACAAATTTATTCTTAGTTTTGGCAAACATTACTGCTACAAAAAAGAAAAATCTTACTCATAAAAAGTTTTTATGTAAGAACTAATGATCAATATAACACAGGATTCATTTTTAGGAAGCTATGCAGGTGAAAAAAACATCTTTCTCATGGATGCAAGCAAATATGTCCGTCTGCTACGGAAAGCAGATTATCTTGAATCCTGGAAAAGGATCGACTCACCAAACTGCTCACTGGCTTCAGCTACGTTCGGCTTCCGGAGAAAACGTCTGCAATGAGAAAGCAAAACCGGAAGCATTTACATCAAATGATTTGTTGAATTGAAGCTCTGAATTAATCTTTGACCTGTTCTGTGTTACAGGCCTTAAATCTGACAGTGATGAAGATTTAGGGTTTGATTAGGGAAACACAAAATATAGCACCATGTTAACATCAGTGCACACAACAACAATAAGATTGTTAGGAATGAGGTTGTACTTTGCATGCCAATAAACCTACTGAATGGAGTCTCGATGCAGTTAAATGTTCACGCCTGGCACAGATTATAATTGCAAACATGAAACAGGTCACATCACACATTGTTGGAAGCACAGATTAGAAAGAGAAGAGTGAAAATATGGGGGTTTAGAGCCAATTATGTTGCCAACTTAACATTTACCAATGTTATTGCAAACATGTGATTTTCTAATATTGTGAAGCCCTACTTTAATACAACATATATTTATTGAAACCTGGAAACAAACATGTTTCACAGAAATATCAACACTATAAAATACCTCAATAAACCCCAAAGTGATATCATTACCTTGGAGTGTTTCTCAAAACAAAAACAGCAAACAATTTGTGAAATTAAACTCATTAATTTTAAGCATGACAACAGGTTGCCTCTTAGATAAGAACACAGAATAATGGGGCTAGAGATCAAGCAAAAGAAACAACATCTCGTTTCATTTTAGTTTATTATAGAGCTGATCCATATTTGGATTAATTTAATAACTTACATGGGTGTCAGTAGAAATATCAACAAACGCTTAGATATTTGATTACGTTAACGAACCAGTATTCCACACTTTAGTCCAATCTTATTTTTAAGATGTAAAAATTTAACACATTTGTTAAGGAAGAAAAATCCCTTTGGTCACATTCATGTTATTCTTCTCGGTGTTACACCTCAACATTATGAAGTCTGACATTTCTATTACATTTCTTTTGTGGTTCATGTGTCTAACGATGAACTGTTTGGGAGCATGTTTTTCTGGAATCAAACCAGCGACTACTACCAATAAAAGCAAAGCTTACTTCATAAAAAGGATAAACGTCAAAGCTAACGCCAAGTTAATAAAAAAATAAGCAAACACGCGTTGCACAGATAATGAAAAAAAAAATGACGGAGTCGGACAGCGACCGCTAGCTTTGACTGTTAGCATTAGCCTTCAATGCTACAGATAGCATTACAGATGATAAACGTTATTGTTCTTAGCGTTGTCTAGTCATTCCTGTTAACCTCACGGTGAAACAAAGTAAGTTAGTTTTACTGACTTCTTCAATTTATTTGACACAGCTCTGTATCTCGCCAGAAAATCGCCTTCCGCAGCCATGGTCGACACAGCAAAACAAAACAAACCAGGAAATTGTTCTGACAGGAGCTTTGCGATTGGCTTACTGAAGGTCTTCTCAAGGCTTCATTGGCTGGCGTATGCCGAATGTGTAGCACGTCATCCGACAGGAAACGTCAAAAAACAGATTCCAAGCTGATGCATCTACCAATAGACAATATTATTATGATATTAACCAGCCTTATAAATATCTATATTCTACGGTGGTTACAGAGGTTTTTATTAACATATCAAGTTAAATATATATTAAGCTTTAAATTTATATAATTTAAATTAACCGTTTTATGGTTATAATAGCTCCTCTTTTTTCCCTCCTTGTTTTCAATTAGAAGCCATAAAGTTAGAAACAAAAAATTATTTCCAAATAAGTCCTTTTCAAAGTGTGTTTACAATAAAATACGTGTGACAAAAAGTAATACATATTAAACATTTGTATTTTTTGTCATATCATACTATTGGAGAAACGACTAGGTACTGCTGACATGCTCTGCATTTCTGACTGTTGGTCATGTTGGTTTGTAGACATTTTTAAATGTGACTGGCAGTGCCAATAGGTGTCAAAACATCGAGTAACATATTGTACATGCTTAATATATGTGCAAGTATATCAACAATACCCAAACTAAACCACTACAATACAAGCAAACAGTTGTCAATATCTGCTCATCTTTAATCCCTGTGCATTAAATACTGTCACAACAACACAAAAACAACAGCAAATGAAACATTTGTGTCTGCTTCAGCAATATTTATTAAATTCAGTTATCAGATGTGACACAAGCTCTAGTGTCTTCATTTAAATACAAGTTACTCTTAATACTTCTGTTTATTTATCATTCACACAGTTTTATTGAAATGTTTGTTGCAAAGTTGTTGTTTTTTTATCTTTTGCTTTTACTTTTCTTGAAATATCTCCGAACTTGTTCCTGCCAAATGTGACAGTGAAAAGCACTGATATTTAGCTTGTTGCTATGAAGCAAAATCAGTCAAACCCAGTTTATTTATCTCAAAAGTTCTCATAAACAGACTCAAAGATGCCTTCATCCTGGTATTCGGCAATTTGCTCCACCTATGGGGGACAGAGCAGGAGATGGAGAAGTTATAGGTTTCATGTTGACATTACATATTTCACTGTTGACATCAAACATTTTTGGTTTGCTGAAGAGTACCTTTTCTGGGGATTTTGCTCGCTTCTCGTCATTGTTGGCAGCTGAGTGATCCAGCACATCATAAATAGACCTGGGCCGAGGCTCAAGACTCTGTCCAAGTTCAAGAATGATTAACCAAAATAAAGTCATAAAACCATGGCAGATGGAGAACAAAAAGAAATGAGTGGGAAAAAATCGTATGCTCACAGCATAGAACGAAGAAGACTGAGCTGCTGCCATGTTCCTGCTGTCTTCCTCTTTTTCTGTCTTCTTCCTTTCTTCTGTGTTCTGCTTCCCTGTTTTGCTAGTGGCCAGAGATCCAGACTGTGTCTCTTTCTGGTTGGAAAGAAGTTCACTGGTCACAAGCTAACATGAAACAGATGTAGAAGAAGTATTCCTCTAAAATGTTTATTTTTTGTCTTATATATGTTTATTTGTATGGATATGTCTGTATACATCCATGACTGTATGTAGCGTGCATGCACATAAATTTGGATATGTGTTTCGTAACAGTTACACGTTAAAAACACTTTATACTTTGTTTCTTATCTATTGAGCATAGAAACTCAACATAAACATTAACTTTAATCCCAATCCAGTGTCGAATATGGAACAAGTACAATTGATTGAAGTTGTTCTGTTTTGCGTGGGCTGCATGGTGGTGCTATTATTAACACTGCTGCTTTGTGCTATGGCAGTGCCAAAATGGAGCTTATCTAAATAGAGTTTTCATGTTCTCCTATTGCATGTGTGGGTTTTCTCTTGGGATTCAAAGTCAGTTTTCCTCCCACTGTTCAAAAATTTGGATGTGTCTAAATTAGATGTGAGTGTGTGTCTGCGTGTGTGCGTGTACCCCCATGTTTTTTTTGACTGGTACTGTACCTTTCTAAATGCAGGAAAATCTGTACAGGTCTTGTAACATCCCAGTATGTTGACATAAATCTTACCCAATGTCCTCTGAAGACATACACTGAGGCAAACACACTAAAGACCAGCAGCAAGCCCGTGAAGACAGCCATCATGAAGACCTCTGTGTAGTCCGGATTCTGTGGCTCCCTGTAGGCTTTAGATGGAAAACACACATGGTCAGTCTGTGCTGGAATGCAGCAACCCCTGGATGGCACAGGCTGACTTATAGATTCCCCATCTGGTGGGAAGATATTTCTGATCAAAGAACTTGTTGCTCCTGGTGTCACCAAGTTTTGACGGAAGGCATTTTTCAGTGTAGGATTTTGAAACTAGTTGTTTCCCAAAACAGAATGTGCTCAACTCAATCAGGCTGAGAATCTGCCTTCTGTTTGTTTTTTCATACAAAAAACAAAGTGTGTACTCCCTTAAACCACTTCCGTATTTTCACAGTAGTGATTAGAGTTGATTTAGAATAACAAAATCATTTGAAAACTGGTTATATGCTGGCTAACATTAGCCTGACCTTTTGACAACAGCTCCTTTGGATGATTGAGGACATAGGGAATGTGATGTGCTTTCAGATGGAAGTTGGGCAGCAAATCCAGTTGATGTTATAACTTTAAGAAACAACTCTGCCATTGTTTGGCTACTATTGCTGAGCTACTGAATAAGAGGGGGGGACTATTTACAGCTGCATACCCAGCATATGCGTCTGCATGTAAGAGAGTGCTGTGTTTTCTATGACTATATCTGGTGTGCTGGCAGGCTGCTAATTTTGATAATCAAAAAAGAAGAGAAAGAACATTTTATTTCACTACATATATTAAATTTACACATACAAATGACAATGTGTTGCTGGTTACCTGTTTCTTCTTGAAACTTAGATGGAAATTGAACCTATGATACAGTAGTATAATCAATGGATGTATGTTTATGTGTTTGCATAAAAGGAAAACAAAGGCTACATTTACATTGGTTTGTAACTTGAACCCTTCTGTGCTTGTTTCACAAACATTTTCAATCCAAGTTTCACAAACATCGTATTTGCAGGGAGTAACGTTCAGAGGAGCTGGTTTTTACAAAATCAAACATCTTTATGTAGATATGTGGATGAGAGGAACTCTATGTACCCCGATGTCTTGTTAATGCTTACCTGTCACCCGAAGAAACCACTTCACCTCAGCCGTATTAGATTTGCAACTGTACAATCCTGAACTGCTCAGGTTTTTCAGATGCAGATGTATGAGTTCATCCCCTATTGTAGTGTCGATTGTAATTTGGTTTAACGGTTTTCCATATGGGTTGTAGCATGCCAAATATTTTGAAGTTTGGTTGGTCGTTTTATGGATGGTGCCATCAATTCTGAGATCTTCACCAGAGAAGGCCACAAACACAGCACTGTTCAGCTTTATCTCTGCAATTTAGACACAAAAGAAGTTCATATTACAGCTAAATAATGAGATGGGAGATTAATAAGATTCTGATCAATTAGCTGGCAAATTCTAAATTCTTGATGCTAAATACATCATGCCATCTGAATATTCTCACATTTGGTCAAGTTACAATCTCAACTTTCAATGCATTTTATTGGGATTTTACATGACAAAGCAACACAAAGTCGCATACTAATGTGGCAGAACATAATGCATGGTTTTCTAGACAAACCATGCATTTTTGTCTAGAAAACATACAATGATATAGTGAAAATATGCCATTTTCACTATATTAGTGGTTGGTAGAACCAAGTTCAACATCAAAATGGCAGCATATTTCTGAGTTCTGCCTCAAATAGTCTACCAAATCTTGAGAATGAACGTTTCATCCATTTAATTTCACAAAAAAACGGAATCTGAGTCAGATTTACGGACACAGAGTCCGTAAATGCAATTTTCAAGTCTTTCTAGTAACTGTTTTATCAGTGACAAAGTTGCTTGCACCTGCTGAAAAAAAATCACCCCGATGGCATGGTGCTGCCACCACCATGGTGGAATGATGTCTTCATGATGACGTGGGGAAACTTAAGTTTAAAATTTCCTCTGACCAGAGGGAATCAAATTTGTGTTTTCTAGATGGATTAAGGTAAACTGCATGCAGAATGCCTGCATTTATGGAGTGCACAACTAATAGTTGTCATGTCAGCAGATTATTCTATGAACTGTTGATCTCTGCAGCTCCTCCAGGTGTCAGAAACTTTTTGGCTTCTTTCATGATTAAAATTTTCTTTGCCCCTCCTGTCAGTTTAGATATGTCACTTGCATATGTTGGTAGGTTTGCATTAGGACAACACTCTTTCCGGTTGTGGATAATCAGTGTGTCAGACGCTGTTTACTGTTTGCGACATTGTTTTATAACTCTGCTTTAAACTCCACAACTTTCTCCCTCACTTGTTTGCTGTGTTGGCATTTATTATGAGGTTTGTTCACTAATATTCTCTAACAAACTTCCGAGACCTTCACTCAACAGAATAGATTGATACATCAAGTATTAATATTTAGATTAAATTATGCAGAAGTGGAAAGTATTTATTTAGATAAACAACTAATTGCTTCCAGTTTTTTTTTTTTAGTATTATCAGAGTAAAGAGAGTTGAATCAAAATGTGTGCTAAGCTTCTAATTTTTACTTTGAAATAATGTTGAAAATTATAAACAGCTTTCTTTATTTTTTGTTTATTTATTTAACACTTTTATGTTGTTTTATCAAGTGACATTCCAAAAACGTTGCCTAAAGTTTGTGGTTGACAAAATATTTATTTAAAATATTTATAATACTCATAAGAATTTATAAGAAACTGTAAACAAGAATTACTTTATCATATTAGATATAGGTTTTAATTGAAAAAAATTCTGACCCATGAAACAATTTTTTTTAAACATTTTTATAACATTTACAACCCTTAGACGAAAGTTAAAAAATAATTAATTGTGACTAATGTGATAGTAAACAAATGCATATTTGATGATGAAGACGTCAGCCATAACTTTTGTAGTGATCTGATATTGAGAAAGCACTTTTAGAGTCTTACCTATTCCATTCATTCCTTTACACACATGAGGGAAGGAAAATAGAAATATCCAAGCCAAAGTAAGGGAAAGATGCCAAAAGTATTGAGGTTCCATGTCAGGGAAGTTATCAGCTGTCTGGACTAGTTTACGCCAAATGTCTCCTCTGTCTTTGTTTTGGTGAATAAACAGCAGCGAGTTTCCTGACAGCAACAAAACCACTACTTCCTCAAAAGAATGTTTCAATTTTAAGGAACCTCCTTCAACAGGAAAATTAAAGGGCCAGAACATAAACGTAATGAGACCTTCCATCTCTGACAGCTTACATTAAACACAAAGGTCTGATTCCTGAGGTGTCCTGCTCTGAGAGGTGGTAAAAAAGCTGAGTTTCTGGTTGTTGCATTTCAGTCAGTTTCTAGGGGTGAATTGCAGTGTTGGCTTCCTACCACAGTGAGACAGTGTTGGAGGCATAGCTGCATGAGGAGGCTCATGTCGTAAAGGCTTCTGTGTGTGAAGTTGCAATTTTACTTGTGTTAATATGAACCAGGTTCTTACGTTGCTGTAACTTTCTGAGGGGGTTTTGGGATGTTGGATAATAGACATCAGCATTTTCATGCCCAAGTTCATTTGGTGGTCTTGTTTTTCATCTGACCTAACTCCTCCTCTTTCTCCCCTCTGCTTGATGTCTGGACCACATTTTTCTCTGGGGGCACTCACGGGCCAACTCTGACCTCACCTCTGCTGCAGCACGAAAACAGACACATGAGTTGGAAAAACATCTGGATGCCAGAAAAACATTTAAAAAAAAAAAAAAATACACATTTAATGCAATTGATCCTCTCCTCTGCTTCTTTTCTTTTCTTTTTGGGAAATAAATGATCTGTTCATAAAAAATCCAGTTGAATGAAAATATTTGCTGCACAAAAAAAGAGAAAAAAATCTACTTAAAATGGTGATACCATAAACCTGTACATACCTCAGTCAAAAGATGTTGTTTTTGTCAAGCAAAAGAATTATTTGAAAATATTTCTTGGCTTTAATGTGACCTATCTTGGAAAGTTTAAGGTAAAAACAAACAACTCTGTTAGGAATGAAATAAGAATAAAAGCTAAAACAATCTGGTAACATTAGTGTGCACACCTTTATAATGATATATTAACAAACCTTTTATTCAATTTCAACATTCAGATTACATCCTGGATCTTGACTTGTATCTATTTGCTCTCTGTAAATGATTTTTAAATGTGCTTGTGAATTTTATTTAGCAGATTTGCCGGTCTTTTTACACATTGAGCACGTGTAACTGCACATTCTCAAGACAAAGACTACAAGACTTTACCTCTCATATTCTCAGTCACAGTATAGTAAAAATTTACTGCATTTGTGCAGCAATAAACTGCTAATACATTTTTGCAAATACAAGAAATTAGCTTATTTATTTATTTAATGTCCCTTAAGAGGATCCATCTATTTTTGTGTGACCTTTCTTTAACACTAAATACAAGGTCTAAATCTGTCAGCCTGCAGCTGAGTGATATTTATAGTGTAAATTTAGATTAAATTAGATGTCCAGGTCCCTCTTGCAAATGAGATCTGGATCTGGAATTTAGATATAAAAAAATTGCTACTATTTTCCTTATGTCTAATAAAACACCAATTACATTAAATTAAGTTGATCCCAGCTTTGGAGAAAATATTGTCAGCAGCACATGTTTAAAGTAAATCAGACATCAGTGAATAGAAACTGTGCTCTACTATATTAGTACAGAAATGTCATCACTTTGTACAGCTAAATTAAAGCCTATTACTTCCACGGCAACTGAAAAATAGTGATGAATACAAGGAGAGAAGAATGTGAGGCAAATTAGAAAAATGGGGATCTGTAACACATCTGGCAGCAGCTGTATAGCAGAGTGTGTGTGTGTGGGTGTGGGTGTGGGTGTGTGTGTGTGTGAGTTTGTGTGAAAAAGAGGGAGAGTCAGAGGTGGGCGTGTGCTGAGGTCTAAAGATACCACAGTTCTCAAAGCCACACTTATAGATGTAGTTCAAGGTGTACTCAGATAAACAAGACTGTTTTCATAACACCTCTGTGGACCAAAGGAGACAAGAGCATCAGAGTGGATCACAGGCAGATCAGTAACAGAGAGGAGAGAAAGTCTTACAGTCTCATCATCACTCCTTACAACTGTGAGTATTCCATCATTTTTTCCAAAACAGCTTCCAGCTTTTCTCCCTACTTGATTCTTACGTAAGTTTATGAAAAGCTTCAAATTTCACAGCCACAAACCTTACCGGAGCAGAAGATAACTTCCTTTGTTGCTGTTTTTCCTGTGTGTTTCAAATGATTATTATTCAAAAGTAAAATAATGAGTCACTGGTTAATTATTGTCTTTGGTGGAAGCAGAGTGTGCTGTGGATGGAAGCTGCTTTACTTTAGCTTTTAGTTGTCGTCCTGCTCGGTTGCCTGCCTGTCAAACATGGAATTTAAAAAGTTTTTTTTTTCTTTTTTGTCGGATTAGAGCAGAACAGACAAGCAGACCAAATATTTATAAAATATGAGCCTACTCATAAAGTCCAATTCAAGTGATTGGAGACAGACAAATACGTTGATTCAACTTGATCAAAGCCAAGTCCCACAAGTATCTTCAGTGTTTCATTCTGTTTGTTCCTCAGTATGTTTTCTTCCTCTGTCGTGTGAAGCAGCTTTCAGCTTTTAGTTTAATAAAGTATAAAACATTTTTTTTTTAAAAATTGCAAAAGTTTTCATTTCACTTGATTTTTTTTTGTATCTTTTTAATAGATATTGAGACATTACAGTGTAGCTATGTGGAGTTAAAAGGGTACATGCTGTCCATGTGTTTTGGATTTATGTCTGGACTTTGATTAGGTCACACATTAATGTGTTTGATTGTTTCCTTTAACTGTGATACGTTTTCTGTTCCTGCTGAAGAAAAGCAACCCCACACCATGACAAACCATCCTAGTTTTCTGTCATGCATAGTGTATTACACAGTGACAAATGTAGAAAACTTTACATGCATGTGCAAAGAAATGCTGAGAGATCTGGGCAGAGTGGCAGTGCGGTCTTATGAGGTTCCTGTTTCATCATGGCCTTGTTGAGAAATGTTTTGAGTGGGTGTCAAAAACAAAATTTCTCTTAAATATATTCTGCTTTTTAATAACTTATTTTAATTCTAAAAATCTCCTTTTGTAGAGTATAGGTGTATTTTCCATAGCCATGCTTTTGCACTCACTCTATGCTGTCATGGCATTCACATATTGCTTGCAGAGGTAGTTACTGATTCGGATAAAATATGCATTTAGGAGTAGTTTTACTGCACAGTACTTTTTACCTTTATTTGGCTAATATTCACTGACATGGGTGAATTCACTGAATGAAGAAAATCATACTTTCACAGCAAATGCACCACACTCAGATTTATGTTAAAGTGAGACGTCTTTTTCATACACAAGCTTTGTTGTTGTTTAATGATACTTTCTATCTGTTGTGCTGTGATATTGATCCTGTATCAGTATCTGTAAATTCTTCACTAGGATTCTCTGACAAACCTCTGAGGCCTGGGAAATTACACACTCCACACTTTTCAGATTTGTGTGCATAACAAACTTGATAACCATTCATCATTGCCCTTCTACTTTAAAATTATGCACTATTTTGTGTCTTGTTTTTCACATTATGTCCAAATACAATACAGCTGCTTTTGGTTGTAACAGGACCAAATCTGGAAAAGTTTAAGGGCCCATGATTATTTTTACAAGGCGCTGTAGTTTTGTGTCTGCACTTAGAGAATTTTAACACCACCATCATGTTGAAATTGGTTACATTGTAAAACACAATTTAAATGAGGAAAATTGTTACTTTTTTTTTTGGACCGAGGTGACTTCTGCCTGACATCGGTTCCACATTTTGGATCCTCATCAAGCGTACAGCGGATGAACAAATGCCAGCCACACTCATCAGGCAAATTTAACAGCAATGAGGCTGCCAAATGGAAAAAAACAAAGTACATCCCAGAAACATTTTAATCTTAAATTGGAGACTAATTCAGGATAATTCAGGTGTGACTCTAGTCCCAAATGTTAGACTGCCAAAGAAAAAAATGACACAAAATTACACTGTCATGTAATTTCAGGGAAAATCACAGGGAATGATTTTTGTCTTTAGTTTAAATTGGCAAGACAAAATATTATCTGAACAAGAAATTACCTCATATTTTCTTTTGCAAACTCCCAAAAGAATTTGGAAATCAAAATTCATTGGTTAAAAGTATGAATGCAAAACATAAATAGTTTGTGCGATTTAGTTTGTGTTTAACATTATTATTTAATTGGAGAAACTTGTTCACTAGTTTGAGCCTGAATCATAAACGCAACATTATCAGATAAGAACATTTCATCGTCTCGTCAATTAAATTGCCAGTGAAGTCTAAGGCTAACCGAGGGGGCGTGGCAAGACGGCTGCCAATCATTCTGAGCAGTGACAGACAGTTAGGCTGAATGGGGCTGTCCGAAGTCAGCCCTTCGGAAAGACCCAGGGCTTTTCCCCAGGCGGTTTGACACCAGGTTTGTTGAAAATTGAAGAAAATGTGATACATTATTTATAAAATGTATTTCTTTTAATTAGTTATTTTTAAGTTGTTTGGTTTAACAACTTTATTGTAAATGTCAGGGAGGGCTCAGCCCCACTTGTAGGACTAATGGGGCCCTACCAAGGGCAAGTCATCACATATGTCTTGAGATGACTGAAATCTGATTCTGCAGACTAACTCAATCAGGAAAGTCAGGCATTGGTAGTTAAGATTACATCAGTAGCTTTTTATAATATGCTGGATGTCTGAAAGAGGACAAAGCAGAATACAATAAAAGGAGCTCAACATCAAGTTGCTGCCATCTTGAAGGTGAAAGTTAGAAGAATCTTCCTTATTTAGATGGGAGAGTACACCGGCACACTAGATGCAAAGCATACCAGGCTACACATCCCGTTGCCTGAGTTTCCATTTGAATCAAGGTAAAACATTTCTTTATTTTAGTTTTTTAAAAGGCTGCGTGAGACATTTTATTCCCTCATTCATGTCAGTACTAAATAGAACTGCTTGAGTCTTATGCTTGACAGCTCTATGATTTTATTTTATTTTTTCTCTAATGTGTTTTCTTGTCTCATGCAATAAAAAAACAAAAAAAAAAACTAAAAGTTTATTTTTCAACAAAAGGCCACATAAAGCTTTGTTCTTCTCTTTGTATCCTTCTTTTCAAAGGACAGCATCTGACTCCTGGTCATGGCCCCGTTCTCTGTGTTGATGGTGTTGACGTTGGTCGCCACAGCAACAGAGGCCCGAGCAGGCAATGAGGAGAACGGGGTGGATTTTGGGTACTGGAACTACAGAGAAGGAGGTCTAAATTTATGACTTTCAGAGTCCATAAATCAGAGCAGCTAAATGAAATGCAGCAAAGAGTCCCGATGAGCTCTTTGATATATTCAGACACGTTGTCTGAATGGAAACCTGATGGTGTCCTGCTCTGGTTTCAGCTGACAGTGTTAACGTGGCCTCAGTGCGCAGTGTGACCAGAGTTTTGGACGCATGGGGAAAACACATATTCAGGGAGATAAAGACTTTACTGCACTCTCAGCCCAGCACTCTGCTGCCGGACTACTCCAGGTACATTTTAAAACAAGACAGAGGTCCCGGAAATATTGAACTTAACCTTCAGGAGGTTAAGTTGCTTTTAACATATTTCAGGCTGACTGAAAAATACTATCATACTGTCCCTTGCAACAATATTCATAACTTTTGAAAATGTTTATATTTTGCCACATTACATCCACAAAGTTTATGGGATTTTTATTTTTATTTTTTAATGATAAACCAAAACAAAATAGCCTATGTTTTTCTGTACAGTGTGGTGTGAACTTGTATTCAGCCATGAGTCAATGCTGTATAGAAACACCTTCCACTGTGGCTGTATCTACAAATTTTTGCCTATTAATCTATATTAAATAGTTCAAGCTCAATCAGACCATTTGTGAAAATATATTCAGAAATCATTGCACAAATTCTGGACTTGGTCTGAACATGTATATTCTTTGATACAAATCTTTCCATTGTATCTGTGGTTGTATGTTTAGGGCAGCCATCTTGCTGGAAGCTCATCTTTGGACCAAGATTCAAGAATTTTGCAGTCTAAAATTAGACTGCAAAATTCTTGAATCTTGGTCCAAAGTAAAATGTTTTCTCCCAGAATTTCTCCTATTTAAACACTCTCTGGAGCTGCACCAAATTAAACTCCTCCACCCTATTTCCAGTTTTTATTCTTTGACTATAACTTTAAGTATTTTACACTCTAATGTGTAGTAGAGTACCAAACTATCGCACATTAATATGTCAGCCTGCATTGTCTCCATTTGGAGCAACTGAGCACCCAAACTCTTTAGCAGCTGAACAAGCCAAAAAGGGAAATAAAAACGACTTCATTTTCTTACAGCAACAGCAGTTTCCAAATGTTTACTGAGTGTTGTTAAAAGAAAGTGATGCAACGCAGCAGTAAAGCTGCCTCAAGCTCAGGACTTTTTTTAAATATGTGACTTGGATGAAACTTAAAATTAACAGATATTTTCCCAAGAAATAAACAAAAGCATGCCTCATTTTTAAATATTTCAGATGTTATTTGAGGCCAAATTTAGAACTGTTCAAAACAAAAACGCTTTTGATGGCACAGTGTCAATATTATGTAAAAACAACACTGCATTTTTTTGCCATTAACTCCCAGCTGACCTTTTCAAATTCTTTAAGATATTTTATTTTTGTAGTGGGACAGCTCAAATTAAGAGATGTTTTTAAAATAGAATTAAAAGAATTCATGTGTTCCACATTTTCAGTGTGTGTGTGTGTGTGTGTATATATATATATATGTGTGTGTGTGTGTGCGTGCGTGCGTGTGTGTGTGTGTGTATGTAAAAGCAACCACATAAACATGCAAGTAGTATTTAATCATTTAATGGTTTTTTTTTAGGCCATGTTCTCTCTGGTTAAGAAGGTGCTCTATGTGTGACGCTGCACCTCCACTGCTCTTCCTGCAGGGTGCACCCTCTGTCCGAGTCTCTTGACGACCTCTTTAGGGAAGTCTCCCTGCTGAGCCATCGCATCGCCGAACTCTCTCATCGCCTAGCAACGCTGCAGCCCTACCTCCGTCGCCACGGTTACCGCGGGGATGACATAGCGGAGGCGGGAGGCGGCAAAAGGGCTCATATCCTTCATGGGGAGGCCACCACGCTCGCCCGGTTCGCCCCTGAGAGCAGAATGACTGCGAGGGGGAACAGGGTGATGAGGAGGAAGCGGGTGAGGGTGGTCAGGAACAGAGGTGCTGGCTCAGAGTGAGGGACAGTGGACTGGACCGAGAGAGGAAAGTTGTATACAATGAACTGTGGAGTCTTTGTGTGTGAAAGTATGTGCAACACACTAAAATGCAATCCTGAGATCATGAGTTGTCATGACTCGATGAACAATGTAAAACTCAGTAATACTCTGTTTGTTATAGTATGCTGTATTCCAACGAGTTCCCTTGGCAGGGAATGTAATTTCACAGCTCCTTTATTCACAAGTGTGATCAAAACAAACATTTAATTTTCCTACTGAGGGACGTTCAGGATATTTGATAACTAAAATACCCAAAGATCAATAAGCTACAGTCGAAAGACTGATCTTCTTGCTCAATGGTTGCTATGGACATATAGGATACCTGCTTAACTACAGGTGTTATTTTTTTTAGCTTTTACTGTCATTATCAATATTATTTTGAGTGGTTCAAATCTCTAATATCTGCTCTAAGGATGTCTATTTTTGTTTTGTTTTTTTTAAAAACGTGAGTTTTTTTGTCTTTACATTTTTTTATTTTAAAAATTAAACCAATGAAATTAATGTATGCATGGATACAATCAAATAGCTTCTGTCCTGTTTGTTTCACTTAGAACACAAAGATACAAAGAAAAGTAGAATTCTGTTACCGTTTTCTCTGAAATAATTTTGCAAATAAACTCAATGTATTCATTTTATGTTGACTGGTAGTTTTTCTGCACATAAAAATGGTAGAATAATTCATGTAACCAAAATTATCTTTATCTGTTTTCACCGTTTCCAGACGAGTTGGTGTCTTTTGTTGATGAAGTGCAAAGAAAAATCATTACCTGCACTACAAATGTATTTTATCAACTATAAACATAGGAGTGTGTTAAACTTGCCTCATGTTATATGTTAATTATATTTCAGTGATTTTTAACCCTTTAGAGCCAGGACATTAAGTTCTACAGTTTTGAATTAAAACAAAAACAAAGTTTTCATAAAATACAGTTGATACTTTTGGTGTTTCTAGTTGAACTAAAATAAGAGAACAGTCTAATTTAACCTCAGACAGTGAGGGAAAAAGTGTGTCTTTTTCATTCATTCAAAAATAAGCTCTTGGTTTTAACTATATATTTGCAGGAGAAATTATTTATTAGAAATTTATTAGAAAGTCGATTATAGGCAGTGACAAAAGCATCCTTTGCAGTCTGGAAGTCCTAAAAAGAATTGTCAGCATCATAAAATATGTTGTAAAATATAAATTATTTATATTCATTTGGTTTAAGCAACTCATTGTTCACTTCTGTCTGAAATTTTAATATCAAGTATTAGTTAACCTTTGGAACTTTACACTTAACCCCTCAAAGACCAGTATGCTTGCATTTATTGATACTTTTAATTTTTTTATGTTTTTTCTTCTTTTGCCTCCATCTGTCCCAGAACCCCCCAGCTCCCAAAGGGGGCTGGGAACCTCAATTTGAAAAATACTGGTCTAATGAAACAGCCAATCAAAAAATGAAATTAAAGAATTAAAAAAAAAATTATTTAATGAGGATAATTTAATCAGCCTTGCGTGTTATTTAATGGGCTTGGCCACACTACTCTGGTTAGCAAGGTCAGCCAATCAGATGCTCTAAAAGACTTATTAAACCACAAAGATCATTTAAAAATTCTCACTGCTACATAGCAGCAATATAATTATAAAGAAAGACAAAATAATGTAGGAAGCATTTAAAAGTGTAAATAATTCCTTGTTGAAATATTGAATCAAGAATATAACTGAACATTGACTGTCACCACCTGACTTGTGCCATCAGAACAAAAAGAGAAGATATATTGATTTCAAAAGCAGAGTACATGTTTTTATTAATTTAACTTAAGTTAATGCAGAAAAAAAAACAAAAAAAAAACTTTAGCATAGCATATGAGTATCAGTAATATAAATTGGATGTTTAACAAAGAGCAACAAGTGCTATGCGGTGTGAAACGCCCAGAAAAGCTGAAACATTCCAAAATCAAATTCAAGTACCTGGACTGTTTGCTGTGGAAGAGGCAGGAGGTTTAACTAGACTGGGAACACTGGGCTCAGGTGTTCCCAGTTAGCAGCTGACTCAAGACCACTCCCACTTCAGCTGAGAAACAGGCAAACATAAAGACAGGAAAAAAACATTTGTCAGATGACAAATTTATTCATGCAAAATGTTATTTCATTAAAGACTTGTATACATAATTATTAAATAATTCAGATGATTAAATTGTGGCACTTTTGCCCTAATTATACCGACATTTTAACAGATGGCAAAATAGTTCCAACTAGCTTGGTCTTTGTGAAATTCTTATGAGACCTTTGAGCTCTCACTCTTATCTTCTCAATGGGCTGGGATTTAAGCCCGGTTCTGCAATCCGATAATGTTGTTTCTGCCACAGGGAGTCATCCCTCACCTGCTGCGGTGCTCAGATCCTTTTGATGAGGACTTACTGTCAAAGTCAGAAGTGACCCTTCTGAGGCATTATTGTCTTCTAACACAATTTTAATATTCTCTTTCTTTACGCCGATGCTGTGTGCTTCTGTGTGCAAGTTTGCGGGCACAGGCGATGAAGTTTACACTTTCATTAAAACTTCGCCAAGTGTTTCTACAGCAACAAGCTGCTCTCCTGCAGACTGTCACCCTGTCCAATGTGTGGCCTGGTCTTCAACCTTCTTCCTTTGCTTTCAGCTTCTTCTTTCATACTGTAAGCTGTACATCCCGCCCACCCTCCTCCAGACCCTCCTCTACTCACTCCTTCCTCCATGCCGCTCGGTGTGGGCGTTAAGCTCATGCTGTTCTTTCCATTTCGGTACTGTATTGTCAATGCATTGTTGCAGCCGATCCAGTGAGAATGCTGTGGGAATACTGTATAACTCCCTCTTGCCGCCTGTCTCTCTTTCTTCATCCCTCCTCCCTCCCATCCCTGGGAAAAAGAGCCAGTTGCTAGGTAACACTTAATTGTCAAGAAGTAGTTACATGTGTTTCCCTGCATCCTGAGCTTGTTGGGTTTCGCGTAGGAGCCGAACAAGTGAGCAAAATAAACAGCTTTCCTTCCATCCTTTGAAAAGAAGATGAAAGTTTCGAAACAGATCAGAGGACTTGCTTTTCTCCAACACCCCACCTTCTTCTATGTCACCACCCAGGACTGCAGATGTTAAGGAGTCTCCCACCCAATCTCTGTGCAAGGCATTGGTACTTTTTATTCAACCTGCTGGTTTCTTTAAATAACTCCTGTTGCTGGACAAGGCTTTCACAGTGAAGGGTGAGTCTGAGGAGTGAGCGAGGTTTGGGAGCTTTGATCTGTGCTTCTCTGCTCAGTTTGCATCACTTTCCTTCTCCCTCCACAGATTGACTCGCTCGCTCTGTCTTTTTCTTCTTTCCTCAGGTGTTTTTACCCAAACCCTCTTGTCTGTTGACGGAGAGTTTTCCAAGAAGAGAGTCCAGGTTAGTGTAGCATAAAGAGGGAAACAAAGAAAATATAAAAGAGCAAAAGATAACAGCTCCTGTTTCTATTCCACAGATAATGAAAATCCTTTTCTCTCATTCCTCTCAGAATGTGTAAAATAGAAAGTTAAGCAAACAATTGAGTTTTTGCAAAGTAATTGAAGACATTCTTTTTTTTTCTACTCGTTATCTTCTTGATTTATTTATTTAGACTAAATACTAGATAGCACTTTGCAGTAAAAATCTACAGCAAACTAGTTACAAATGATAAATAAATCAGGTTTTAAACATTTAAAGTGACCAATGTCTTACAAAATAATCAATCTGATGTTATAGTATGCTGTGTTTATAAAGCAGTACTAACTGATTTTAAAGCTGAGAAACATAGTTACACTTGAATTATTTCCGACTGTTCAGACGTGCTAGCGGCGGCCACATGTTCCAACGATTTACCAGGTTTAGTTGAGAGTACAGACATTTAGAGGTTATAATGAAACATAGTTAAAGGCTCAAAAACGAGTCTCTTATAAAGCAAAACATTTCCCGCTGTCGGAACACATGCAACCACAATCCTGAAGCAATCATCACATGCACTCTGGAAAATCTTATTAATAAACCCTGGACCTCAATGTCTTTCAAATACAATGGCAGCTCAATCACACAAACACACCCCAAATGAAATCCTGAAGTGGTGCAGCTCCTGAGTGAGAAAAGAAGTTTGTTTTCCGAATGCAATGAAAATTTCCCTTTAAACATCAGATACTATGGCCAATTGGCCCTTGAAATGTCCGACTTACCAACAGTCATATTATAGTCATATTACCCACACAAATTTTTTATGGAATTGGTGACAAATTTAATAATGGCAAATGCTACATTTAATCAAAATAAGGTTCTAATTTTAGAAATGAAATGTCTGAAACTATCTATCCATCCAGTGAGAATGGATGGATACCTCATGGGGTCAGGAGGGGCGCTGGTGCTTATCTCCAGCTAATGTTCCGGGCGAGAGGCAGAATACACCCTGGACAGGACGCCAGACTGTCACAGGAAAACACAGGGACAGAGACAAATTGCCTAGTAGGTGTGAGAATTTAGAGAAACCAATTTACCAAACAGTCATGGTTTTAGACTGTGGGAGGAAGCCGGAGTACCCGGAGATAACCCACTCATTCACAGGGAGAACATGTGAATATTCTCCCATGTTCTCCCTGTTGCTGCAAGGCAACAGTGCTATCAACTAAACCACTGTGCAGCCCCTCTAAAATTGGTCTGACTATAATTACTTATTGGAAATATTTTCTGTATTATGCAATACAAAAAACAATGACAGTACTGCACAGTTCAACAGGATTCTATCAAGACAGAATGAAAATGCTAACAGTTTCCTAAAAGCATCCAAAGTTTTGTTGGGTGGTCATTTTACATACAAGCTCAAATAGAAATAAAGTCCCTTACACTTTGGATAAATTTCCACAGGCTTCTGCATCATTCTCTCTGTTTGATAACCTCTATTATTGTTAGAATTAGTTAAGCTATTGTATAGCCGGTTTCATAGCACAGGCCCATCCTTCGAAGCATAGTGTATACCTTCTGAATATGGGTGAGGTCAGTGCTTGAGGTAAACCATTCAGAAAGTTTCGTGTTAGCCTTCCCAAAGTTTTGATGTTTGTGTTCACTTAAATGTGGCAAATGTTTCAACTGTCACTTTGAGACGAGGGAATTAATGTACAATTAAAATTAAAAGCTTGAAGGTGCATACACAAGAAGCCAAATGCTTCTTTAGGAAAGAGTTTTCTTCAGAACAGATGAACATTGAGCTGTTTGGCTACAGTAATCACCAACATGTTTAGAAGAGTGAAGAAATAGCTCTTTTTAGGCCCAAGAAAATTGTGCCCACTGCTTCGCATGGTGGTGGCAGCACCATGCTAAGGGTCTTTGCTTTTACTTTGTTAAAAGTGGATGGAATATTAAAAAAGTAAGATTACATCCAAAATGTCTAACTTTAACTCAAAGCAACAACTTTGCTTTGTTTTTTTTAATCTAGACACAGCTCCCCCCCCCAATGCTTACTCCAAAAACAAAACAAAAAAACAATGACCTATGGTAGACCATGAAACATCCTGAACATATCTGGTGAAAAGAGTGGTAAAATTCAGCCAAAATTTTGCAAAAATCTTGCAGTTTCTCTGCAGTTTGCTGAAGGACATTTATCTAAATAATAGTGGGGCACATGTATAGGATTTGAAGTTATATTGCTACTTTTAGCCTTAAAGAAAATCCACAATGAATTTAAACATTAGCATCCAACTCTTCCCTGTAAGAAAACATTGGAAAATCATTCCCTTACAAGAAAAATAGTTCAATAACTCCTTCCAATCCCATAACTATTATGTAAAGTCTTATTTTTTATTAAGTACAAAATATTTTTTTTAAAAAATTTTCAGTAAAAAAAAAAAAAAAAAAAAAAAAATATATATATATATATATATATATATATAATTTTACAAAACCACACAAACATTTTATTTCACAGTTTCACAGTTTGAATAATGGTACAAATAACATTTTATTTGTTTGGAATTTACAAGTTATATGAAGGTTTTAACAATATGACACATTATGAAAACAGGATTAACAGATTAACGCATCAGACAATGAAAAGGCGAGTCAGTTGAGATTTCTTATTTTTTATTAATACTCAACACCTTTATTCCAAAGAGACAGAAGAATAATATTTCTCAGCACTTATTTTCACATTGACTGTGTTTAATCTCATTTTCAATATTACTAAATATTCAATCAAATCTGAAATACTCTCTTCACACAAGTAATATCTCTCCATACAAAAGAATGCAAGGATGAACTAGAGTTTTCTTGTATATACACTTTTCACAATCTGTACAGCTCCGGGATGAAGTTCGATCCTCTGCAGCAAAACACAAAAAACCGAAGACTTTTCTTTTTAAAGACAAAGAGGGGAAAATAGAACAGCTCTGTAAAAATGTCGATTGTGCTTTCAGTTTACCAATATATGAAGGTCCTGTACATTTTTTTTTCTTTGAGAAAAACATCTTTAAGACCAAATCAAGAACAAAATAAAAACGCAGACCTTCACTCATTAAATATGTGCACTAAGTGTCATAATAAATCATTGCACAATTCCTGGCCTGACGTCGTTACAAAAGAGCTTTTGTTGAAGGGATATTGACTAATCAAAGATTTATCCCAAATAGATGTACTCTGTTTATTTATCTTTTTACATTTATTATCAAAAGTTCATGAATGTGAGGTCAGATATTTACATCTCAGTTTATTGTACATGTATAACAAACAGTGGTCTCACTCACGCTGCCTCTCTTCCATATGAGCACACATAGAGGTAATCAAGCGTATGTATTCAGGCACATACAATAACAAATGAGGGTTTTTTTTTTTAAATAAAAGAGAAAAAAACAAACAAAAACAAAAAAAAGCAGAGGCTATGAAAAAGAGCCACTTTCTTAGTGACAAAGAATCAAACCAAGAACTTAGCCTTGAAGAAAAGTTATGAAACAGTTAAGAAAACTGGTATTTAAATCACCACAATATGACCTCTTCATAAAAAAACACACATATATATATTTTCTTCCATTAATTCAGCCATATTTTTGTGAATTTCAGCATGAATTTCAGTCTTGGATTGGTATTTTCTCTTGCAGAAAAATAAAATCAAACACTCACACACATCTACAGAACTACACGGATCATCGGCATCAGTGAAAGTGATGTGACTCCAAAAATTGTTTTTAAAAACACGCGTCACTTTTGGGTTAAAATTGAAGATTAAAAAAAAAATTATTAAGAAAAAGAAACACATACATGCAAACCCATACAAACACTAGAGACCTTAAGTATCATACATACTGACTTGTCAGCCAAGAGAAGAAAAGTCTAGAAAGGTTCTGAGTGGGCTTTACAAGTTAATATCCATTAAGTCACATTGTGCTTCTGTATTAGATCTAGCGTGGATAAAATGACTGAATATGCATGCTAAATGGCAAAAGGAGACTGAAAATATATATTTCTTTTGTTCTTATCGTTAGTGATTTGGCAATTGTAGATTTGGTAGATGTCAAAATCCTAAAAGCTTGTTGGTTTTTTTATACAAAAGGTACGGCCTATTTATATAACTTATTCTTATATTTTCCCCAAACAGTTAACAGATGACTTAATGAACAAAGGACTTTGGATTTGAAGCCAAAATTCATTCTTTCTCAAAGTCTAAATATTTGACATAGCTTTACAGTTCAGCAAAGGATAGTTTAAGGCTACAGCTTTTTATATTTTGGTAGCTAAAACTATTGGACCCACAACTTTAAACAACTAGTACATCTTTGTATTTGTGGGGATAATCTACTGCCCGTAGTTAATTTAGAAGATGTTTATAGTTTTTTTTTTCTTATGTGTTTATTTGAAATAAAGACTGTAAAAAGCACAAAAAACAGCGAGTCCGGCTCAGTTTAAAGGTATCAATGTCTGTGCAAGCACAATATTTTAGTAAGCAAGTTGTTGTAACTTTTCCTGTTGTCTTGTTTTTGCATTCCAGTGACGTTGGGCTATAAAGCCCTTCAATGCGTAATAGATAAAAACAGATTTTATCAGCATTTGGGTACTTTTTTTTGACAATTCTTGCAAAGTTTCAGGTAAAGTCTACAGAGTTTCTATTTAGTCTGAAAAATGAATTCGACTCCAAGTATTTTTAAAATCTGTTTAAAAAATATCTATGGAGAAATATTTATATATCCATCCATTCAGTCTCTGTTTTTTGTAGTTGTCCGAATTTAGAGCCTGATTCTAGCAGAATGACATAAATTTATGATGAAGGTTTTTTTTTTTTTTTCGTTTCTAAACCACTGAGAGCTTTGGGAGTTTGAGTTTGAAAGATTACATCTGAGCAAGGAAATACAATATATGCATAGAAGGACTGCACATCCACCACAAGGCGTGACATTGTTGCACCTCTGATCATACAGTAAGAACATTTCTGCAACTTATTCTTGTATTCAATGCGTGTACAGTGATTTGCTGACCTCGTATAATGCTGCTAACAACTTGTTCATTAGTTACACGTTGTCCGTATAAGTCGATGTTTCTCAAATTAGAAAAGGAAATAAAACCTTAATGGAGTCCATGCTGGTTGGAAACAGACTGTCAAGCAGTTGTTTTGTTTTTTACAGTTTATGTCTACAGTACTGCTATAAAAGAAAAAGTCCTTGTTTTCCCCAGGAAGCTTACTGAGCTTTCTCAGTAAGCTTTCTGACTTTCTGACTCTTGTCTTCTGTGCAGTGTATCACTTTTGCTAAAGGTGGCATCTTTACAAAACTTGCACTTTTCCACTTACACAGCTTTTGAAATCCGCTAAATCTAATTTATCAGACAATGTTCTATTTGTTCTCACTTTGACTATGTAATCTAGTATAGAGTGGGTCAACAATTGTGCAACAGATGTTTTATTTAATCTAGAAATGACTAAGGTTAATTTAACACAATGGTAACTCTTACCCTTGTTTTGTACCCATTCATTGCCAGTTGTCCAAACCTAATTCCAATTTAGGTCATAATTTGTGAAGCACAAAAAATTATGATCCCCGAATAAACACCAAATAACTCACTGTCCTGATTCTGACAGTTAGACACTGTTAGACAACAGTTGCTGCACAAAGTGACATCACCAGCAACATGGCATCTGTAACCTCTGACATTGAAGCCACATGAGACTCTTAAAATAGCTTAGAATAATCTATTTTTGTATCATACAGCGAATAAAAAAGGCCAATTGTAGCAGATTTTTAGTACTTGGAAATCTTTACAGTTTTTTTTCCATTAGGTTTCAAACTGAGGAAAACCTAAAGCCATATTTTAGATATTTTATATTAGAGCTTTAACAGAGAAATTGGAATGAGTCAAAATTGGTGTCGACGGGTAAAAGCATTATAAAAACTAGAGCCTAGAAAATAACAACGTTTTGATTGTTTCATCTCCAAAAGTAAACACTTTGCAGACACCGACTGAGATTAGCTTTGGTCTATTTTTATCATTATCTTCAAGAATTGGGGAATAATAAAGCAGCCATTTTCTTAAAGAGTCAATGGTGTTGGAGTCCCCATCTCCCAGCACAGGACAGATAATAATGTTTACTCATGTATTTTTCAGTTACACAACTAACATTTGGATCACTGCCTACATACGTGATATATAGGCAGCAATGTTTTGCTCTTTTAACTTGCAAACAAAACTATCGTATTCAATATTACTTATTAAACTTCAGACGCGCTGGACAAGTCATTTTATTATCTTCAGAAAGAACCAGAAGGACTGATATCTCACTCTTTCCAGCCTTTATTCCCATCCTGGCATGTGGCTGTAGTAGCCTTGTTATCTTTATGCTTGCAATGAGACATTGCAACTATTTCTGATTTTACTTAAAATAAATGTGCGACAATATTTTTTGTAATGTATAAAAACAGTATGTAAGGCTAGATCTCTGTGGTTTTCCATAAAGCAGTAAAGATTATTTTGACATTGCTAGTTTCTTGATCATTTCCTGTAAGGAGCTTGGGATCAATACATTATTTAAATAAAATAAGACTCCCATAGCTATGTTAACTGAAGTGTTAAAAATAAAGGAATGTTGTTATATGTTTCCTCTTGATCTAATGCCCATGGTGTTTTTCAATTTGTTCATTGCAAGCTTGGTTTAATGGCACCAGATGAAACCTAAACTATAATATTGAACGGTTTTCTCGTGTATCTTTGCTCCCAAATCATTTGACTGATTGCAAGAGGATCTTCCTATCAAAAGAAAATGGATATAAAATCAGTGTAAGTCCCATTAAGGCACATCCAGCACAAATTAAGAAACCTTTTTTGTACTGCCGAAGCAAGTAACAAAACCCGCAAATCAGTATGATGATGTTGCTTCATCGGTTGAAAAAAATCACAAATTTAAAAGTACATTTAATGCTCTCAGCTTATCATGCCTCTTACATACAATTCACTGCAGTCAAAGTAAGAAAAGTTAAAAAAGTAATACATGAAGAATTTATAGGAAAGAAGATACAGAAAACCAACAAATATCGGTGAACTGGTTGCCCAGCCTCCTGTAATGTTGGCGAACTAAGAAAGAATTAAGATCATACAAATATATAACATGAACTATTTCAATAAATCAAATAATAATAATAATAATAATAATAATAATAATAATATAAAACAATCCAAACTGATCATCATCATTAAACACTAGAATAATATTCAATAATATTATTAACATCATCAATACAATTATTGTTAGTTTACCCTGTTACTTCGGCAGAAGTGTAGATTTCTCATTCATGATTGTATTTCCGTTGCTAAACAAAATGTTTGGACAGACTGCAGGAAGGAGGGAAAGACCATCAGGATGTAAGGAGAGCAGAGCCTGGAGAATTGATCTCACCTTTTCCCACTCCCTCCAACCCTGCTTTCTCTTCCCTTCAGATCTCTCAAGCGTTGGAGCAGCACCAGTATTCTTTCGTCTCATTAAAAACTTCTCTCACTTTGAACTTTGCCAGACTTTATGTGGCAGAGGCCCCTGTGTTTTGTCCAGGACCTCTCCTTTTAGAAGACTGAGAACAACACACACTGTTGTGTACCCTCATTCTCTTCGCATAGAGAAGTCATTAGCTTTTGTCCTCTTCCACTCTTTTCTTCACCCACTTCATCTTCTCTATCTCTCCCTTTCTTCCTCTGACCAGTCTCAGACATCTGACTCAATGCTCGAGAGCTTTTCATAAACGTGTCCATTGGCACCATTGAAGGGTCTCTGTCCCTGTCCCAGACCTAACGTGTCCCTGCCTCCGGGCAGCAGTTTGTTGGCCCCGTGGTGGTTCCCCATGGGCCCTCCCACACCACCCAGGCACAGCTCTTTGGGGTACCTTGTGGCCACATTGGACATAACCCCAGCTGTGGCGGATGCGGGCAAATAGGAAGTCGCTCCCATGGAGCCGCGGAAGTCCCCTCCTCCTCGGCTGTTGTTGAGAAGTTGCTGCTGCTGCGTCTGTGGCTTTTTGATGTAGTACGGTTTGGCACCGTGTAATAGACACTGGTCGTCACCGAAGGTTGGGATGAAGGGGTTCTGGTTCACCTTATCTGGGTAGAGAGATTTAGACAAGGAGTAAGTCCCAGCCCCTCTGTTACCACCACCACCACCACCACCACCACCACAGCCCCCTCCTCCCATCATATTTCTGTCTCTGTCCCTCAGGTCTCTCTCCCCCACTGAACGTCGATGCAACCCACTTTCTCCTCCACGGTACAAACTGAAGGAGGAACCTCCTGCTGCTCTATCCCCACCTATTCCTCCAAACATGGGAGATTCCCTTTCACCCGAATATCTCTCAAACATGTGTGCATAGGGACTGGGGCCCTCCATGTAACGATCTTTTTCTTTCAAACTCACACTTCGGGGCTGAACAAACTGCCCGCCAATTCCACCTCCAACCCCACCCATGCGACCAGCTCCCTCTCTCTGCAGATCTACAAATGTATCGTAAGAGTGCTGCCTCCTTAATACCTTCCCACCAGGCCCTAGTTTCCTGCGCTGTGTCTGAGTCTGTGTCTGACTAGGTCCTATACTGCTCTTCACACCACTAAAAATCATGTTGTTATCCTCACTGATGTTATAAAGGTTGCTTGGCTGTATCTTGCAGGAGTCACAGCGTTTGCAGAGCGTAGCAGAGCTGGGGCGACTGCCACTCCCCCCAACTCCACTAGCTGAGCACGTGCTGCCTCCTCCACTGTGATGACAAACAGTGTGGCAGTTACGGCACTCCCAGTCACCCCCTGCTATTCCTCCCCCTCCAAGGCCAGAAACTCCTTTTTCCCAGCAAGTATGAGCCTGTTGCCCTGCTGACATTCCACCGATCCCACCTTTGCACTCTGTTTTCTTCGCTTTACCTTTGAGGAAGTCTTCCACAGGCACTAAGCTTTTACAGATACCACCACCACTACCACCGCCTGCACCGCTTCCTCCACTTCCACCCTCTTGCTCCCACTTGGCCTTGCCCTCCTTGGAGCGAAACTGGTCCGCATAGAAATCCCTCAGGTTGTCTTTGTCTTTGCGGAATATGTAAGGTGAAGAATTACCCGTTCCTCCTCCCCTCTTCCGCTCCAGGGGAGGTGAGACCGGGCGGTGTGCCAGAGGCCCATGGGGGAAGTGGTGGTGGACGGTGTGGTGGTGGGGTCTCTTCCTGAAGGCGTTCAGCTCTATCTCGTCCTGCTCCCGTCTGACCTTCGCAGAGGCTGGCCTCTTTTTCAGGCTGTCCCTGTACTGCTTACGCCTCTTGGTGCTGCCCTCCAGGTTTCCATAGGTAACTGTGTGGGTGGAGATGTCCGACACATCAGAGCGAATGTTCCCATCGTCACCCCCTGATCCTGCCCCTCCCCCCCAACGGGAGCTGTCATGTCCCCCGATGAGCCCAGTGCTGGATGCTCCTCCTTTGAAAGAAAACCTCCCGTAAACATTGCTTCCTTTGAACCCACCCTGATTGGTATCTACAGCGGTGTGGCCTGCAATCAGGTCAAATTTACTTGTATTCCTGTGTGTCATTGAGGGGCGGGGCTGGGTGGTGAAAATGGGCGCAACCCCACCCCCCAAACTGTCAGCATCGAACATGCCACCTTCCAACGAGCTAGCGCTGCCTAAGCTACGCGGCCTATTGGGTGGGGGGCCGGACATACCCAGAGCCGAGGCCGGGTGGTGGTGCCGGTAATGGTCCTGGTAGAGGTTGCTGTCCTTCAGGGGCAAGTTGCCAAAAGTCCTCTCCACTTCGCTGATATAATCACTGAACATGGGATCCTCTGGAAGATAGGGTGGAGCAGACTTACAATCTGCAGGGTGACCCACCAGGCTGTGCCGGTGCTTCTGGATATCATAGATGGCCGCTTCACGGCTACTGTGGCTATACTCTAGGGCTGCATGCGGAGAGCCATTGACACCTGGGACTGCAGTCATGTCCTTAGCAGTTCGAAGTAACCGTAGGATGTTGGAGTGGGTGTTGTTCATGTTCTTCTTTATGGTAGAAGATGGAGAGTCAATGATTGACTTGTTTTCCTCGATTTGTACCCCATGGATGCAGCTGTAGATACCCTGGAGAGTGTAAATTGAAGAAAAAGAGGGTAGAGAGAAAGACAGTGTGAGACAGACCATAGGGGGAAAAAGAGAGAGTGAGGCAAGGTATGAAAGGAAACAGTGAAATGCGTGGAAATAGACAGAACCAGAAAGTTTTTAACAGAAAGAGAGAGAGAGAATCACAAACATCAGACAGAGGTAAACAGAAACAAGAGAAGTTAATGCATTGCCATCTTCTCTGTGACTATGAATATGTTTACTCTATTAAACAGTTATAGGATCTACGTTTATGTATGAATCATCTCTGGGGAACAAGATGGACTGGCTTAGGCGCAGACAAAAGGCTCAGGAACATATAACAGACCAGGTATTCACTGAGCAGATCAGTGTCTTGACTGATGCCACGCAAGAAGCACTAAGCTTGTGGTTTTGACCACAAATCAATAGGATTAATCAATGTAATCTCAATTCACAGTACATCGTTGCTACACAAGAGTTCTACATGTTCCCCTACACTAAACAGTAAAATAAATCACCGCCAATGAGCCACTTTTAACCTTCTTTATATGTGAGAAACTGATTAATTAACGTCTGTATAAACAAATGACATAACATTATAACCACTGAATGAAACAAAAGGATTTGCAAACTATTGGTGGGGTGGATATATTCAATGGGGACTAAACATTTTGCCTGCAGATTTGATCCTTAAGAATAATAAAAGATGAGGGAGTGTAAAAATGTAAAAGAGCTTTCCAAGGGCCATATAATATGCCTAGAATTCTGGAGTGATCAGTGTTTATGAAAAACAGTCAAAGGAAGAAATAGTCGTGAACCAAGGAGAAAGTCAGGGCAAGTATAGTGTTAAAGATTATACACACCCTTTCCTGGACACAGCTTTACATTATGCCTGTTTTATTTTTCCAGAGCATAATGCACCATGCCAGAAGACTAAACTAGTTCAAGAATGATTTTTTAGGACCACAACAATTTTGAGGCATTAACTTGAATTCTGAAACGTCCACATCTTTATCCAATTGAATGTCTATGGAAACAAGTGAATATCGCCTTATAGGTTTTTGAAGGAGGCATCTTAAACTCCAGACCATTGCTGGTAAATGTTGTTGGTGTCGTGTAACAATTAGATGTGTAACTGGCCCACTAGATCAAACTCAAACAATTTATTAGAGCCCTCCAAGTGACCTAATTATTTCATTTGACTGTAACAGAGAGACATGTCTAAAAGCTGCTGGGAAATGGCCTTTATGGTCTTGAGTTTGAGACACCTAAATTAAAGGATTTGTTGCTAACATGCATGTGTGCAAGATACTACAGCACACCTTCCAAGGTCTAGTTGAATCCACATCTCAAAAGGTTAGCCATTTTGGCAGCAACAGGGGCCCAAACACACTGCTAGGAATGTGGTCATAATATTATGTCTGATAAATGTAATCTGCCATTGCCCAAAAAAGTGTGTTTGGCTTTTGATGAATGGTTAGTTTGTTGTTGGGTCAAGCAAACATGTTCTTCAAATACAGTCTGCGAGAATCTGGTCAAGGCGACAGTCAAATCTGAAAGGTTGACGACACACTGCCCACCAGCGAGTGCGCTGACCAACGCTCCTCGAAGGCGTCAACTTGTCAGAAACCGTTTTTGTCTGTTTCTTAGTCACTTTCCACGTCACTGAGCTGCATTCATAATTGCTAACCATCAACCCTCTTTTTCTCTCTTGGCTTGATCCCCCCTTTGTATTTTTTAAATCTTGGTTTCAGGGTGCATTGATGAGCGACAGCTGCTCCAGTGGGGCTGTCTGTCTTTATCTCTCTTCATCTACTGCTTCTCTGGCTGAAAGGTAATGGGACCGAGGTCGCGAGCACATTTCTATGTTGGTACCTCTCACCGCTTCCATTTTTCTGTCACTGGCGTGATTGTTTATCACTTCTTCTGTTACCTGATCTCTTTAACTCTGTCAGTATCAATAGCTTTTCACTGCTATGCTACTTGCTCATGCGTTCCAGTAAAACGAACTGCATTTAAACTATCGTAGATGTTTAACAATCTTAGATTGCTGCTTCAGTCTTTAGCAAATATGTCGTGAAACAATTGTAATAAGCTGCCCTTTCTGAACTGTGTCTTTGATTAAGAAGGAAGTAGTTCATCAAGCAAAATCAGTTTCTTGTGTTTTTCAAAGCAATCTCTGTCTAAGGTCCTTCACCTTAGTCAGTGTGGGTGTAAACTAAATGGCATTACAATTAGAAAGGCCTTGCTTCTTAACACATAAATACTGGTGGCCTTTATTCCAGCAACCAGCTATGAATAATTTGCACAAAGCAATTCTCTGCCCCCTGAAAGGTAACATTATGCAAATCAAGCACAATAGAAAGATTATTTATATGGATCTAATTTATTTGTGTGAACTTGGCAAAGACTAAAATGTTGTCTTCTCTAAAGCTCCTTTTCATCTCAGCTAACTCTTCCACAATTCACAAATTTTTGCCAAACACTTTCAAGTTGGACCTGAGATGCCTTCTTGTGTGACCTGTGTAAAGGCTGTGGTCTCACTGACTGCTGCAACTTTTGCTTTAACTATGTAAACACAGGTGGGGGTGGCTGGATTGTGACAAGCTACAATGGATGAAAGAGTTTGTAATTCGTCTTCATTTCCACTGACTGCTCTTATATACAGACTTCTAAGATAGTAAAGTGTGCATGTACCTAAATTTAGTATATATGTGCCAGACAGTAACTTTCCCCACAACCCGACTTAGAGATGTGTCTAAAATCTTAGAATTATTCCCCCATAATATTATACTAAACAGTTTAGAAAATCTAGCATTTGATTTGAGTAGATGAGACAAAACCAAACTGTTTCTGCTTCACATCTGATCTTTATCACACTCTTGACATTTATTATGTCTACCTTAATTATTTGGTGACACAATCAAAAGTTTGTCTTTTCTATTTGTTAAGCACTATTATTTCTTCCCACTGAAAAAAAAAAGTTTAAATTTTTTATTTTTATTTCGAGATATTACCACTGAAGTAAAACCTTTGAGGCTTGTTTTACATCTTTACCAGAAGTGCCAATACACCACCTAACCTAATAACAGCAATTCAGATTTTTTAAATGGTTTTTTTGTAAAGTGAAAGATGCATATGGTGTATTTTTAGCTGTCTGGACTAGCAAAAGCTACAGGTAAACCAGATGAGTCATCACATCCACCTGACTGACTTGATATACTTCAACCATGGCTGGTCTTGTGATCTTTCTGTCAGGAGGACAAAGGTCAGAGCTAACATAAAACTAGGGGAACACTCACTCGGCTGATGGAGAACGTGACCCCGGGCTTCCCCGAGCACACGCCCATGAAGCAGAAACGCAGCTGCCAGTAGAACAAATGTTCGCAGATGAAGGTGATCAGTGACAGAACCATGGCAGCCCCGAGCATGTAGAAGACCCCTGCCATGTTGTCTACGTCCAGCTGGCTGCTCATCACCTCGTTCTTCTCGTTGTGACAGATTCCTGTCAGCCACAGGGCCTCGAACTCCTCCATATCACCTGGAAATATGGTCACACAGGAATCATCATAGGGATCATGTGATCGACAAACTTTATTCAGTTTGTCTCTTAAATGAAGGAAGAAAGAACTGCACAGTGCACACATGGAACAAATGTCATTTTGAATTGCTATTACTGAATGCCCAGAGAATCCTTACCATTAACAATCACTTTTGAAAGGCTTGAACATTTTTGTCAGCTCTTTCAGTAACCAGCAGGTTTTACTGAGATCAAAATCTGCTGTGATTTCGGTCTCAGTAACAGAGATCTTTACAAGGTCTGATCTTTATGCCCAGATTGATGTCTAGGGTAAAGCCTTTTTTTCTCGGGTCCAAGTTATTCTCCCAAACCCCAACAATAGAATCTGAAAGGCATGTTACAAGCTATGATAGCTTGTTTTCACAAACAAACCTTTAAGGTCATCTTTTGCTTCAGATTTAATTAAACACATAAAAGAGTTTGTGAATCATTTTGAAAATGCATAAGGTAATACTATTTTACCCCATTAAAATTCTGAATGTGCACATACAACATTCAGTACTTATTCACACAATCTACACCTTTTAACTTACTTTCACTGCTGATGACATAAGAAAGATTGATCTTGAGGTACTGACTCTGAACTGAGTCTATTGGCCTTCAAGCACAAGACTAAGTAAGTAAGGTCTACTTTTTGCAATTTATGCATGATTTGAGTCATCATATCTATACAGCAAAGTATTTTTGTTCAGATCCATTTTGAAAAATAAATTAAAGCAAAATTGAACATTTCAAATAAAACATAGAACAGGAATTAACTGGTTCGGCCTGCAGCAAGCTTATACAGAGATATTCTCTCCACATAGATACTTGCAGTTACGCCATCTGAACAATATGTCTTTGTTTCACACCAAGCAATGTAAACCAAACGAAAGGAGCTGACTACGCATTTTATAAACTAACAATCAGTCAGAATTAAAATCCATTTAATCGCCTATGAATTACTCTTTTTTCTTGTACTATCCAGCTCATCCGTCTCCACCATCAAACCCTTTTCTTTTAGATCTTAATTTAGATTTGCTCAGGTATAGCTGTTCTCAGGGTGTTGTTGTGAAGACACTGCTAAAACCCTGCCTGTGCACACACAACATGAAGCTCTCACCAAGACAAAAACAGGACGCGACAGATGTGAGCAAACATTGATGAGTCTGGTCTTCTAACCTGGAATGCTGTACGTAACTTGACATCCAAACAACCTACATGAAGTAATGAGGTAATGTCTGAATAGTTGGCCTCATGTACACAGCAGATAAAAAAAAATAATTAAGAAATGTATCAAACATGTTGCACGCATGCATGCATGTGACACAGTTTCGAACAATCTGTGTAAAAGTCTGAGTCAGTGTGATGCTAACAGATCTAATTCATGGTGAATGTGTTCTCTGTGCTGACCTATTTATCCATCACACAGGACACAATGGAAAGTGATGGCACCTTGAAGGCCACCGTGTGTGTACGACTGTGTGTGTGTCAGCATGCTGCTCTGCATGAGATGTGACAAGGAGTAAGCAGCAAGACATGAATGGCTTGCTGGATTCTCTGAGGGCAAAAGTTCACTTGTGGAACATTTGTTTCTTTTCCTTTAAACTTCTCCTGAGAGGCAACATTTTAAAATGCTCCCAAAACACCAGTTGATAACACTTTTGAAGGGGATGGTGTTATGTGAAATTGACTTTTTTGAGCTGTATACCATGTTAAAACACCATTCCATTATTGAAAACATGCATAACAATTGCCGCAAAATCAGCTATTTTTGCCAGCAACAATCACAAAAAAAACAAAACATTGCAACATCCTGGAGGGACTGATTAAGCCAAATAACATCTACAATGGAGAGCCAGAAATGGTTGAGCTGAGTAAAGCCATCATGAGAAAAAATAGCAAGTACATAGCTGTGCCCTTTCTACACATGCTGTGTCAGCCTTTCACACATACAATTGTTCAACTGCCTGGGCTGCCAGTTCAAAAAACCTACAACAATGGAGTCAATTTTGTCCCTGCTCCAGACACAGGTAGACAGCAGTAACAAAGGACCAACAGGTATACCTAACATGGACAAATAAATATAATACAAGCATGCCTGTTGAATGAAATGGCTATAACATGAGATGTTTGGTGTGACCAGAATTACAAATGTGTTGATTGAAAAACAAGAACTCATATTTTAATCTAAACAAAATATTACACAATTAAATGTTTGCCATTTGTGAAAGTAAATAGTCAAAGAAGATTAGGACATGAGCTAAAATACAACGAAAATCAAGAACGGTGATTCAAACATCTAGATCACCTTTTAGATCCTGGTTACAAGATGCTAGACTTCTTTTTTTTATTACACATCCATTAACTTAATGTGAGGTTTAGTAACCCATGGATTACTGAACACCAAGAAGTCAGGTAAAAATAAAATTACTGTTTGAAAACACACTTTGTGTAATTTGATGCAACATGTATTTATAGTTCCACAAAAGAGGGTGAATTTTAGAGGTGTGTCACATTTGTGGGTTTAATGAACACAAGAATCAATTAATTGGGGGAATTAATTAATTCCTGAAGGAGAATCATCTTTATGACTCACTGCTAACAAATTTTAAAAAGCCTATTTAATTTGTAGAAGGCAGTTTTGTGTCTTATTGTGGAATACCTGAATGCAAAAATAACATTTAAACAAGTAGACAGCTAGATAATGTGCATTATTAGAAATAAGTTTAACCCAAAATAATGCTGCTTATAAAACCCAATCCTGCAAAAAACCTTATGTTCTTTCACAGCTAAATAACTCAAAGTACTTTCAGCTTGAAATTCCGTTCAAACTTTAAAATCTAGTCACATCCTTCAAATACTTCTGTATATTTCAGCTTTTTTATATCTTTTAAAGATTTTATAAAATCCCTTGTCAAACTTTTTGCTCACATTATGGTCCTTTTCTGCAATTTTTCTCCTTACCTTTTGCTTTATTTTGATGCTTCTGCCTATTTCTTACATGTCAGCAAGCCTTCTGCAATTCACTTCAAACGCTTCTGCAATTTTCACTAAAAATATGCAGCTTACAGCATTGACATTACATTTTCACAAAAAAGTTACTTTTTAAAACAGGAAATTAAAAACTGTCTGCAATTAATAGCTATTTGAAACTTTCAGGGGGGGAAAAAACATTATTTGTCTGAAGTTACCTGATAATAATTCACTGCAGGTTTATAGTCAACCAAACTAAATTATGCCATAATTGAGAGTGATGGAATTAGATTGTTGCTAAGATTGGCTTGGTTAGTCACAACAAACAAAAGCTCTCTCATTTTTCCACACTGTATCATCATCATTAGACACCATTCTGCAGCCAGTGGATGCTAATGGGAGATAAATCAAACACTCAGACAACCTGCTGCATATGCATGTTGAAATAATATGTTCTGTTATAGCAAGACCACAATAACATATGAGATGATGTGGAGGTAATAATTTATACAGAGATAAATGCACTGCATATCAGAACATCAAAATAGATAGATAGATAGATAGATAGATAGATAGATAGATAGATAGATAGATAGATAGATAGATAGATAGATAGATAGATATTTCTGCAATGTTTCTCTAGGGATTCCAAACATCATTTTCTTCTGTACTCATTCAGACAAAAGTGATTTATACTGCTGTATTTTTCTTTTAAAGAAATCTGTTAACTTTCCAACATGTCTTTTCTGACTCTAAATAGTACCTAACATTTTGAAGAGTCCAAACTTAATTCTTGCAGAGAATCTGTGGAAGGACCTAAATTATGATGACAGTATGGAAACCTCCAAGCCGAAAAGAACTATATAGCTCATTGACAAAGATTATTTAAAAACAAGTGGAATTATGCACATGTATGGTCAGCACAGTTATTTGCTGTGATGTTAAAAGAAACACAGCAGATAACCCTCCCTCATGGTGGTTACTAATTTCACATTTGATTTTTGAGGAATTTCCATCTCACTTTCTATCAGAAAGAATCAATCTAAATCTGTCAGAGGTATGAACAAGTTTGGGGGCAATTGAAGATCAAATTGATTTCTTTTCCAGATTATTCCAATCTGCAGGAACTCAGTTTCTAACTACTGAAAAGAAAATGTCAGCAGGATCAAACTGGTGGAGTAAAAAGTGAACCTGAAAAGAAGCTGACAGAAACTGATAACAAATACAGCAGTAAATTACATCACTGACAAATTCAGTATAATTTCTCTGTTGAGATTCTGCAGCATAAATCAGATAAAAATCTGCTTCCCACATCCCCTGGTGAATTTATTTTCCATGTCAGCCTGCCAACATATGGAGGCAGTTTCTGCAATCCATATGACACTGACTGTCAATCACACCTGTGCAGCAGTATATACAACGTATGGATAAGAAGGTTTCCATCCACCATGTTGCTTTGAGGTAATTTCATCAGTATTTTTTGGAATGTGGCAAACAGTTTTCTCAGTGTTTCATGAGGAGCTATATATACAAACTCACACTACATTAAAGCTTTTACACCTGCAACAACAGGAGGGTTACTGCTAAATGTTGACTGCTCTGTAAAGCTTGGCTCTTAGGTTGTCTCATCCTGCAACCCTACAGTTTCTGAGTGTCTTCTCTGGTTCTACTGTATCAAACACTGAAACCTGCCTGTTTAAGCATTTTGTGGTTCTAAATTTCAATAATCATTGTTAAAAACAGAGGCATCAAATGCAAGTTTCTACAAAACAGAGACATGTATTTTTGCAATAGGAATATGACATGTTTCAACTCCAAATATGTGTTGTGTGCTTCAGGAGACAACCATGCAAGCAATTTTTGTAGCGATCCTGAGATATACTTCTCCAGATTTTCTAAAAGAGTTTTGCTTAGAACATGGGTGGTGAACAGAATTTGAAAATCTTGATTTCCCTATATATTAAGACACCACACCTAAAAGGTCATCCCAACAAATTAGCAGGAAAAAAAAAAAAAGCTTGTATTTTCTCCAGATTCACGCCAGCTGTTTGTTCAGCCTGCAACAGACATTACTGACAAAGGGGGGAAGTGACCCAGAAGTTTCTCTGTTTCATCCTTTTCTGTTTTCAACCTGTTTGATAGGGAACATGCTGTACGAGTAAATGATTCAGGCATTTAGGAAATCTCAGAGGTAAAAGTTTGCATTCTCTACACACAGACTCTGCCGTTTACACTGACTATGCTGAAGCACACCAGTCATGCTAATCGCTAAAGTATGCGTTAAAGGAAGTCTGAAACTTGGACTATACCAGTCTATCTGTGTTGTAATATAAGGGTAAAACCTTGATTTACAGCAACTGTTCTCTCACACATAGTGCTCTGCTTCGAATATTAATATTTAATGACTGCTCACGGCAGCAAGGCTAGAAAAACACATGACGATATTAAATATAGTGCTTGAAGAGAAATTGAAATCAATGAAAATCATAAGGCTGCAGTGTTACAACATAGGAGATCAGAAATCGACTACTAATGCCTGATTGGTGTGATTCCTTTAATTCTTTTTTTCCTCATTCTCGGCTAAGCGTTAATAACTGACCATGATGGCATATTATGCAGCGTTTGCTAAAAATTAGTGATGTGGAGAGCAAAAAAAGTCACTGCAGCCTAAAAAAACTAGTTGCAGCTGATGTAGTATCTGATAGTCAAGACAAATTCAGCAAGCGTGTCCCTTAAGCCAATTTGGAGTCAACTCACTAAAATGCTTTTTTCAGTCCATCTAATTGCTTTGAAAAAATTTGACATGATTCTCTTGCAAATATGGAGACCGACTGTGTTCTTTTCTACAAAGTGTTGAAATTTTTAAAATGACTGATTTGAGTCTAGGAATATTTTTCTACTTAAATAATTTACGAGTTATAGTTTAGTTACAGATTTTAAAAAAAAGAAAATCTGAAAATGGCTGAAAATAAGTAAAAGGCACTCAAAGAAAAGCTGCTCTTCAGAAATCTTGAGCAATTATCGCTGGAACTGCTTCACAGGAAGCACAATGTAAAGAAATCAGAAATGTCTCTAGACCTTGGTGAGGTTTTGTCTATGCTCGTTATTGGTGTTACCAATGCTGTCCAACCTTACCATCGCCAAACAACATGAGGATAGCCAGATCCACGGCTCGTTTCCAGCCTGAGTCCTTCTGGATGGCGATGCCGTAGCCTGTGGAGGCGAACACTTTGCCGCTCCCAATGGTTACCAGCTTACAGCCCTCATCCCTGCCAGCCATGTAGTTCAGCACTGCTGCGTCATAGATGAAGGCATCCAGTTTCCTGTGAAGCATAAAGATGTGCTGTCACAGTGGAGAAACTCATACAGTTAACCCTTTATTGACTTTTGTTGTACCTCACACAAGACACAGCCTAGTTGATGCATGTATCCCAGTTACACACCAGTTAAATTCTCAAGAACTTCATAATCATTATGGAGAGATTAATATTTGCTTCTGCATCACATGGCACCTGCCCACACTGCCAAATGTACCAGCAGTTGCTTTAATGACCACGGTGCTTGACAGCCCAGAAAACGACTGGCCTAAAGTTCATGGAGAATCTACAGAGGATTATCAAGACGAAGACGAGAGACATCAGAGAAGCTAAATGTGAACATCAAACCAACGTGGGACTCCTGAACAGCTGAGCAGAGCCGCAGACTGATCACCTTCATGCCACACTGAGTTGCTGATGGCCATCTATTGAGTGCATACTGTACAGTGCATGCACATATTTTTCAGTAAATCAACATTTATGCTTTTAAAATCTCTTGTCAATTTTATGCAGTATTATAATTTTTGGAAAAATTCAAGTTTGGGTTTTCAATATCAAACAGACTTCTTTGTCAAAGTGAACAGAAAAAAAAAACACCTTAAATATGTCACTTCAAGTGTGATGAATATATATGAGTTTCACTTTTTCAATCATTTGCTGCTGTCTTTCTTATTACTTCTGTTGAACATATCTATTTTAAGTTACTCATGTCATGGTATTGGTGAACATACTGTCATGGTGATTGGTGTTATGTGAGTTAAAACTCTATCAAAACCAATGTGTTCCGAAAAAGTATTGCTATCCAGAACTCTTTCACATTTTTTCAGTGTTTGAACCACAAACTTTAATGTATTTTATTGGGATATTATGTGAAAGATCAACACAAAGTGTTTCAGAATAATACTGTATATTTGAAAGCTACTATCAACATATAGTTGTATTCAGTCTGATATGCTTTAACAGTCTTAAAATTTAATAAATAAATTCAATGCAAGCAATTTAATTTAATTTAGACTAATTATGAAACATTATGAAGGCCCAGGTTATGTTTTCTTTTTTAAAAATCCCTAACTTTGAACATCTCACAGAGTACTGATCAAAAATAATCTGAATATAAAAAGAATATAGAAAAACTGTGAACCTATCAAGACATGGCTGTCCACCTAATCTGACTGTCAGAGAAGCAGACAAGAAGCCAGTGGTAGCTCTGGAGGAGCTGCAGAAATTATGAGGAGAAATCTCTGGACAGAACTATTTTTAGCTGTGTTTTCTACAAACCTGGTCTTCATGGAAGAGTGGCAAGAAGAAAGCCGGTGTTGCAATACAGTCAGAAGGAAGTTTTGTTTGCAATTTGCCACAGATCATAAAGTGAACACTGCAAGCGTGAAAAAAAAGTGCTCTTTTTAAACAGACAAATTCTGAACACTTTAGGCTGCATGCAAAAAGCAACATGAGGAGGATAGCTAACTCTGCACTTCAACCTGAAGTTGTTATCCCCACTGTGAAACTTGCAGGTTGCTGCATCATGCTATGTGGAATTTGAAAAAGCTGAGCAGGCTTGATGGGAAGATCAGTAGGGTTACAAACAAAATCTATTAAAAGCTGTAAAACAAGATGCTTTTTTATTGAAAAAAAAATATTTACAAATTTAAAACATAATTACTTTAATTCTGCTTTGCAACTTTGAGCTACTTTTAATTTACTATGTCCCATAAAATGTCAACAGAATACATTGAAGTTTAAAGATTGTAAAGTTATAAAATGTGAAAAAGTTCAATGGATGTGAATACGTTTGTAATAAACTCCATAAATTCCTCTCAAAATCAGCGGGTGGTTTCTATGGCTCCTGTTTCGGCCTGATAATGTTAAAACACTGTTGTGAAATGACCAGGATCCATTTTCCCATTGTTTAAAGAAAAACATTTTCCAGAGAAGCTGTGTATCTTCTACATATTGACCCACAGTCAGTTAACTGAATGACATGACGTTCTGCTGCTTCTCCTGCTACCATCAAATGTGCCTCAGGGCACCTCAGGCTTCTGTGGCCATTCAGCATCGGTGAAACATCACAACTTTGCATTCCTGTTTCCTTGGCAGTGCTTGATGAAAATGTTTGAAGACAGCCGAGAGAGAAAGAGTGACAAAGATTCAGTTATAACGCAAACACAAGCTCCACTGCTGCTCTGGACGCCACTGTAAGGCAGATGCGCACCCCCGCTGGCTGCGCCTTCACATTTTCCCCAAATGATCCATCTTCTTCTGCAGCCCTCTCTTATCGTTTCATCATTTTTTTGTTTTGCATCACTGCACAACATTCCAGATCTTTAACACTGTCTTTTTTATTTATGCTGACATTCTTTCAACTCCCTCCTTCCCTGCATCCCCAATCTGTCTCTCTGCCATCCCCCTCCAACCCTTTCTCTTTGTCCCTTCCTCACCCAGTCTTCAGGCTGTGAAGGGCTTCATCTACATTCTTCTGGTGGAAGCTGGTCATGTAGGCGTGCATGTCTCTGTAGTTGTTGCGGATGTTGCGCTCTGTGCTCCCGTTGGGCACCGTACCAAACCGGAAAGGCGGAGAGAACTCATTCGGCTTCTGGAACTGTAGCAGGAAGAAAAAAAAAAAAACAGAGATATTCTCGTTTGGATGTAAAATAGCAAAAAGCTGCTAAAGCACTGATAAGGAGAGGAAAAGCAGAGAATTACACAAGTGCCTAGAGTTGCAGTAAAAATAAATGGGACATTTCAGACAAGCACACTCTGGGCACCAGGAGACGTTAAGAGATAGTGCAAGCAAAGACATGAATTGGACTCAGCCTTTTGCACGTATATGAAAAGACAATCGCAGATAAATCTAATTTCTTGGTGCAAAAAAAAAAAAAAAGCTTCTATATCAAATGATATCAGCTCTACTTTAAATTATGAAATTTGAACTCCAAGCATTACATTTTGTTATCAGCATCATGAAAAGATTCCTCAAAGATCACTTCTATTTTTTTTACACTTACATGCCTTAAGTCATTAAGCTGATTTTAACTTGAGTAAATAGAAAATGGCGTTTTCACATAATCATTTTATCCAGTAAGGGGAAAAAGAAGTGCGAAAGCAGCCTGTTAATTGCTCTGCAAACCTAATACTTGTGTGTGCCACCTTTACCTAAAACAATTGCTGTTGAGAAACTGCAATTACTGGAAATTGGTAGTTTAAATCACTGTGGATTATTTTTTATTTATTTATCAAAGCCATTTATAGGTGGAACTGTTAGTGCTCTTTGGACCGGCTGCATAACTCGAGGTCACACACCGAAAGGCAGAAGATTTCTGACGGTTTCTACCAAGAGCTTCACATCATCCAGGTTCCAGATCATGACACTGACACCACCATGTTTGACTGTTTCACCTGAGAATGCTGACATAGAGGACATTTTTGTCCAATTTCTTTCCAATTACCAAATCATGAACACTGACATCTGCTGAGGCAAGTGAGACCTGGAGAGCTTGATCTGGGTTATTTTGTGACCAGATGGGTCATCAATGAGCACTTGGAGTATTTTCAGCATGCTGGCCTGTGAAGGTTCATCACTG
Organism: Poeciliopsis infans; assembly: GCA_903067105.1. Taxonomy (NCBI): domain Eukaryota; kingdom Metazoa; phylum Chordata; class Actinopteri; order Cyprinodontiformes; family Poeciliidae; genus Poeciliopsis; species Poeciliopsis infans. The sequence continues at coordinate 37,904 of CAEGAA010001117.1, read as the reverse complement.
CTCCTTGTTTTCTCTATTTGTGGATAATGAAGCTCACTGCGTTTTGTTGGAATCCCAAAGCTCTTGGTCTGATAGTAATAATGGCTTGGCTTGTAATATTAAACTTTTTTTACGCCATTGAGCCAAAAGAATCGAAAAACACAGCTGAATGCTAATACACAGCTACTATCCTACAGATAAGACACAAAAAGATCCTGTTCTTTTGTATTTATAAGCTATCTATGGTATTTGGTACTGAAAAGGGTCCATCAATTGTACCAGTAACATAAAAAAGTCTGCAAACAAGCTCTCGAAGCACAAATTTTCACACACCTGCTTGTAATGTCGCTCTAAATTCTCACCTTTTTGTCTGACAAGCCCGACACCTGGTCCACATATTCCTCCTGGATCATGAAGGCAGCCAGGTTGGCAGTGTAGGAGGCCAGAAAGATGACAGCGAAGAAGGCCCACACTGACACCATGATCTTACTTGTGGTGCCTTTGGGATTCTGCACAGGAACGGAGTTGTTGAAAACCAGGCCCCACAGCAGCCAGATGGCTTTGCCGATGGTGAAGGAGGGACCGCCGGGCTCTAAAGGGACAGAATGACAAGAGGACAGTAGTGGGATCAGTGCGCTTTATTTACTTCTGACCAGACGTTGTGGGAGGCATCTTAAGGATCGCCACCATTGAATTTGTCAGGGATCACAGTATGTACTGAGGAGTTTCCATTTACTCCTGCAGCTACAGCGGGGACAGCCCGGCTTTTATACACTCACTCTGTTCCACCTGCCTCTGTGGCTGTATGACAAGGTGTCAGGAAGCAAATATTACCTACAGGAGCTTTGTGCCAACTCAGATGAGGAGGGAGTGAGAAGGGCAAAGTGGCAGATGGACGCACAACAGGCTCTGATGATGCGGCAGCCGCAGTAGAAGCACAGAGGAGTCTTATATATACAGGAATCCTACATATATTTCATGCCAAAATTATATTGTTTAGTGTTCTGGAAGCTGCTGTTCTTTGGAGGTGCTAGATGTAAGACAACATCAGGCTATTTATGTCTTTATGAGGCATACAAACATTCAGAAATTTCAACATTCTCAACAGATATACATGTTTTTCTTGTTGGAAAAAAGAAACTATCAAGAAAAGAGCCATGATAAAAAATTTAATCTCCAAAGTGAGTCTTGTGTATAAAAAGGAAAATAAAGAGCTGAATCAGAACCAGTGAGTCTGATGAGTAAATTGAGTGCACCTATCTGCTAAAAATGCAACTGATTCAGCAGACGCTATTAAATCTGAATCATGTTTTCTATCTCATTCCGTCCATTCAGCGGTGTAACACTTGTGTTACAAATAAAAATTACAATAAAAAAAGACATTCTGATAGTAGAACAGGTGATTTCTAGTTCACAGAGTGAGGCTAAGAATACTTCAGACCACCTATCTGGTTCTTGTCAATGATCCCCTTCATTAGTGAAAGAGCTTAAGCGACTGTCAATGCAGATAAGCACTCAAAGACATCACGCAGAAAGTCTCAGCACTCCAGTTGCTCTCATTCAGTAAAGATTGTCAAAGCAATTTAGCACCTGGAGTTCTCTGTCTGAACGGTGCATTCAAGGAGAAACCAAAATTCGATCTTCATTTCAGCACGTCAGATTGTTTGACATTGAACCGCATCGCCCCATTCTTCCACCATGAATTAACCGGGCCCAGACGTGCAAAGGTGTGTTTCTGAACGTGCATGTGTGCGTGTGTGTCCTCTCACCTCGTCCGTCTGCCAGACAGCGATTGTAACCCACCGGGCTGAAGTACTCGAACACAAAGACAGCTACGGCCGACACGATCAGCAGCATCACAAACATCATGACCCAGACATCAGCGCTGAAGGGTTCTGAAGGAGATTGTGTGTTGGGATACAAAACAGGGAAAATGTGTTGAAGCATTTTAAAACCCTCTGTTTTTATTGTTTTTTTAATGTTTATGGATTTTTCTGAGATTGTGTGAACAATGACAAGCAGAACTGATAGGAAGGGAGGTAAGAGTGAGTATAAAACTCATAGAAGTAAGCATGTTTTCCAGTTGCTTTATGTTCTGCACTGCAATTTTCACCCGCAGCAATTTACTTTACAAACAAAGCTGTTAGATTAATGTACTTTGACAGCTGCTCTGGAGTGTTAGGCTTTATTACAAAATTGCGTTTTTTGAGCTGTAATTACACCAGGGATGACGAGACCTGAGTGAAAACTCTTTTGAATGCCAAAATATTTATAATAGTGTCATTTTATAGTTAAATGGAAAAGCATTATTCATCCATCTATCCATTGTCTTTACCAGCGATCAGTAAGCGAGAGGAAACACCGGCTGGGTGTAGAAGGGTATCTGTGCTTTTATTTAAAGAAAAAGTACATTTAGTTAGCAACTAATCTGCAACAATTTTTCTCATTACAATAAGATGCAAAACACAAATTTCATCATAATTTTCTGATGCTTCTTTAGCTAACTTTTTGGTAAAATGTAATGCAAAACCTTTCGAAAACTTTTTTCCCTTTCTCAGGTCTAATCCGTTGGGCCTTTTCGCATTGTGAATATGGGAGCGCTCTAACTTTATATAGCTCTTTCATTTTTCCACTTCATTGGAAAAATTTACTGTTTTTCATTTCTCCAAATGTTTAAATAAATGATCGCTAGTCAGATTTGCTCAAGTTTGTTTGCTGGCTACATTTCTTTCTCCAAGACAATGTCTCCCTACTTTCTCCTTCCAGTTTTTAGAAAAGGATAGTTCTTAATCCAACTTTAGTAGATTGCAGAATCTCCTCAGAGGATTTTATCTGCTTGTCATCAATGATCTGACCTTTCTTAACATTTTTTCTACAACCATTTGTATCATTCCACATTTGTGTCGACATCAGCTGAGGTTAAATAACTTGTTGCCATCTCAAAGATAATCGCACATGCAGTAATTTTCCAATAGAATGCTGGCATCTATTTGCTCAGCTAAATCCAGCTTTTTGTCTATTAATGTAAAAGCTCACATGTGAGCAGACGGTAATATTGGCTGGCTGTTACCTTATGCAGGAATTTAATGTTCCTGATTCTTTATGCATTTGTATGTTTATTTTTGACTGCAGGGATGGAAATTAGCATAATTGTTCTCCCCAAATGCAGCTGCAAAAAAATTGTATAAAAATAATTAAATTTGGCCTTTGAAATAATTGTGCCATAAAACTTGAAGACAGGACGCATTTCACAATAACAAGACACATCCGTTACTACTGCTCAGTTTTAACACAAATGAAGAATGTGTTTGTAAGTGTTCAGCTGATTTCCAGATCGAAGCCTAAAAGCTGAAGATTGGTTTCTGTCCTTGCACGAACATTTATTGCTTCTAAAATATGAGCTGAAACATATTTTTTATGACAGCTGAAATGAATCAGATCAGTGCCGGCTGATATCATTGTTTCATTTCGAACTCACTTCAGTAAAAAAGGCATTTAAATGTGCATTGCAGTGCATTTATGATGTGAAGCGTGAGTACATGTGCATCTCGTGGGTTTTTTTTTTTTGCCAGAAGCGCCAGGCGTGTTTCTCCTCACCTAGAAAGGCAGAGGGGGAGACGGTGCCGTTGCTGCGGGAGACCATGACACTGATACCCGTCTCGATGAACGGGACGGAGAAGTCGATGACCTCTGACCTCTCCTCGTTGATGGTGAGCGAACCTACGGCCATGTGAGCATTCTTTGCCACCACCTGGGGGTCAAACAGACACAAACACATGGGGCCTCTGTGATAGAAATAGATTTTTTTTAAAAAGAGTGAGCTAATGTGATTTCCAGGTTTCTCACATTAGGAAAAAGCGGCGGAGAGTCTAATGTCTACATAATCTGTATTCTGGGTCAGCGTTTGACTCCCACCAGCATGCTCTCCTTGTGTGTTCAGGTATATTTAGCTCCATGTTTCTGGAGCCTCTAGCCATGAGTAAAAAAAGTGGACAAATAACTATGTTATTAAAAACTACATATGATAGCGTTGAATACTCTTGCACACTTTTGTTTCTCCATCACATTTATTCCTCGAGGCCTCCTCTTTTATTCCCTATCTGTTCTCTGTCTGTTGTCCTGTTTTTTGCTCATGTAAATGAAATCACTCACCACTCACTTAAGCTTTAAAGTATGCACAGCGTTGCCTAAGTGGAAACCTCATCAGCTAAAGACTTCAGATTTTAAAATGAGACACGATCAGCTGCACGTCCATGCAGGACGGCTGAGCTGTGCTGACTGCGTAATGTGTGCAGCAGTGAAGTGGGTCTTTGCCTGAGGCTGCTTTCTCCCCCTCACTCCAATCCACGTCTTCTGTATTCTTACTCCATCTCTGATTAGAAACCTTCATTGAGTCCTCCTGAGGTTTGCTGGATCTGATCACAAGCTTCCCCTCAGGCCAGGTTGTGGGAAACAAGTGCTTGATGTCCTGACGGAGACGGAGAGAGGAACTAACAGAGACAGATACCTAGACAGAGCTCGTCCAGCTTAGCAAATAAAAGAAAAAATATATTTCTGTGAGTGGGACTGCATTTTCTGGCTGATGAAGTGTCTCTGCAGAATTTTTTTATTTCAGACGTGTCAGTGAGACGCTGACTCTAAACGGCTTGAAAAGCGGCTTTTTGCATGCTCAAAGTAAAGGCGGTAAAAGTGATGGGGGTGAGGGAGGAAGAAAAGACAAAGATCTTCTATGGATTGAATAAATAAACAGATTTATTGATGAATTATAAATGTGTTCATATCTGGTGTGCCTTTTACCCACACCCACAGAGATGCATGCGCAGCCCCATCACAGAAAGAGTCGCTTCACATCTGTGCAGCTTCTCGCTGACATCTGCTTGAGGCTAAATTAAAGGGCTACACCTGGAACAACAACTTATCTCTCGCTGCATACCAGCAGATGTTAAATTGATCAAACTGAGGCTGCCCTCTATATATTTGGGTGATGTGGGATGTGTTGTGATCTACAAACATGAACAATCTTGCAGCTGGAACATGCAGGTTTAAGCACACATCATATTTTTGGTGCACTGCCTGGTTGCGTCACTCCAGTGGCTCAGTAATATTTGTATGGCAATATCTCCTGCGTTCTGCTGCAGTGCTCTGCCAGCTGTGAAATCCAAAATCAGCTGGTGTGCCAGCAGGTCTGCATGATCTGTCACTGTGGGTATTTTCAACCTGCTTACAGACCACACAAAGCTGGTGCTTCTCTCCAAAGGGGGGATGGACTTGTCACTATAACACACTCCTCTTTTCTTCTCAGTATTATTTTAAGATTTTACACAAAAGTAATATGATATGTTGTTGTTTGTCAGTAATTAGTGAAATTAGTGAAAAGTGTTCTTACCTCTCCCACCATGCCATTCCAGGTCCCATTAACCTTCTTGCCGTGTTTACCATTGGTAACTAAATACAGGTCGTAAGTGAACTTGACAGTTTTCGCAATCTTTTTCAGGATGTCGATACAGAAGCCTTTACAGCAGCGTTTGATGTAAATCCCTGAATCGCCTGTCTGATTGCTGCGATTTGGTACGAGGAGGGAAGCAGAGAAAAAGCAAAAATGGCAGGTCAGTATTTATGAAAGGTGACATGAAAAAGTCATAGGTTGACACAAAATGTCTCTGAGTTGAACAGTTCATCACAAAAACTGCATCAAGTCTGAACAGAATGGATAATGTGGCTTTTGAAAGTATTTGTACCTCTTGAACTTTTCAGCATTTTTCCTTAAAATTACAAACTCCTGTGTGCTTTATCAACCTTTCATATAACAGTTCCTGATTGTAAAGCAGTAGAAACTGGATAACCTGTTTCCATTTAGTGCCATTATCTGCATCCTCTACCTTCAGTCCAGCTATCTTCTGGTAGAAACCAGATAGTTTTTAAGAATTAAAAAGATGTCTGAAAGCATGGTCTACAACCCATAAGTCAAAACCTTGAAGAACCAACTTTTGCTACAATTAGACTTTGAATGGGCCATGTTAACATTGATATGCTTTGATATAAACCTATTGTTTTATTGCATCTTTGAAGTTTTTTTCTGCTGTTCAAGTCTTTTGGTTTCTTCCTGGTTTTTTCTGTATTTAGCTTCAACCATCGTGCCATCAACTCTGACCAGTTTCCATGTCTCTGCTATAGAAACGCATCTCCAAAGCATGACACTGCCACCACCATATTTCACAGTTTGAACAGTGTGTTCAGGTTGAGCACCTTCTGTCAAATATTTGCTTGTCTTGTGTCAAACTGCAAAAACTAATTTTTATGGCTGTTTTTTAAAATAACAAATCATTTACTGACTTCTAAAACTAAATGTTTTCTGTGTATTTTGTTTCGAAGTATTTGAGTAAAGGGCTAGTTTTTATAACAATTTTTTTTTAATGTTGACCGACCAAAAAAAAAAAAAAACAATAAAATTTGTTAAACATAAAAAAATTTAAAAAAAAAATCAAGCATAATGCAGCTATAATTTTTCTCACATTGAACCTGTAAATGAATGAGTCACAAATTGAGTTGGGTTGTACTTCATGCTGTTTTTCAATTACTTGATTAACTTTTACATTTGCAACAAATAAACAACAAAACTCCCAGATGCCAATTTTATTCTGACACAAGAAAACAGGCTCTTCCATCCAAATCATACAGTAATGAAAGTCTAAGAATAACTCGCAGGGAAGGCAAACATCTAACCGAGCCGTGCGTCATCAGTCAATAGGCTGCGCTGGCTCCCACAGATACAGGTGCAGAACAGCTGTGCACCAACACAATGTCAGTTTTGGCACAGTTAGTGGATGATGTTTTTTTCGCCGGAGCAAGGACACGAGTGTTTGTGTTTTTTGTGTTAATTTTATTTATTCCTACAGCTGCCTTCTGAAATCAAGCTGCTTTAAGTGAACAGCCCTGGCGATAAAAATGCAGCAGAGAGCATGAGATTTTAGCGCCAACGCTGCAGAAGCTTGCTGAGTACTGCTATGCGTTTAAAGACGACTCCACGTGGCTCTGCGCACATTTGTGTCTGAAAATAATCCTGTATGTTGGTGCGCCCATGCCTGATATGCTGCGAGGGAGACAGGCGGAGGAGGGTAGTGCGAAGACGGGCATTGGGAGAAAGAATGGAGGTGAAAGATATCTCAATAAAGAAAATAAAAACATGGAGCAAGAAGATGTGGCGCTGCCTCGGGAGATTTCAGGTAGCCCAGAGATAGAAAAGGAGACCACTGAACAAAATTCATTATCACACTCCAAGCAGAGCTGGGAAGGGAGAGGGTCAATGTGACTGGGAGGAAAACGGGGACAGAAACTGAGCCAGTGTTCTACTTTGCAGAGGTGAAACAAGTCAAAATAATCGCAGAGGAAGAGCTGGAGAATGATTACAGCAAGCTTTAACAGCAGAAAGCACTACAAAGCAGACAAAAAGAGGCAGAATGGAGCTAAATAATGAGAAAAAAAAAATTTGCTTCCAGGCATGTTTCTAAATGGAACTGACTCGTTTGTTGTTTTGTCTTTGACTGATATACACCAGTTTGCAAGCACACCCTTACATCTCTTTAACTTTATCACATTTCATCACATTGTGACATCCTAAACTTCAAGTTTTTTTTTTTTTTTACTGGACTTCATTATCAATCTTTTCTACTGTAATATCCTGCTCTGCATCCCGAGTCAATTGTTCACTGAGTGTTCTACGACTTTGTATTTTCTTGTTTTATGATGTAAAGCACTTTGAAATGCCTTGTTGCTGAAATGTGCTGTACAAATAAAATTTGATTAATTGATAACTATACATGTACTGTAATGCTTGTGTCTGCACTTGTACACACAGACGTGAGGAGATGTGCATATTTTCATTTAAGCTTGCACAAATTTATGAGGAAATGGCAAAAAGAAAACAGAACAATTTTTATTGGTAATTTGACACCTATTTCTTCAAAAATATTTTTTTCTTTCATAAATCCAGCTCATTATTTATCACAACACATGACAAATGATGTTCAAAGATGTGCTCCATCCACTTTAAGTGAAAAAAACTAGTAGATGCCCATAAAGACATTCCTTAAAGTACCCTTTTATAGTACAACCAAGTAACAAGAGACAACTTTGGGGTGTAACATGAACACTTGTCTTCAGTTCATTTATAGAGGAGGCATTAAAATGAAAACTTTTACCTTAGTTTTAGCTGTTTCCGACACGGCACAGTGTTCCTCATGCATGTCCCGCTAAGTGGATCCACGTCCTCCACAATGACAAACGGCGCCTCCTCCAGAGTCACGATGGACAGGTGGTCCTCCCGCTCCTCCACGTCAGAGTACAGCTCGAAACGAGGCCACACATGGTACCTCATCGTCAACGAGCCTCTTTCCCACTTGCCAACCTGTGGAGGGGGAGCTGCGTGATGCACAGGCAACTCCAAAACATTGATTTCAAGTGGCAGAAGGAGACACTCCAAAACTGAAAGTAGAAGCACACACCTCACACACTAGGAGCAGAATGCAGGGACAGGGAAATAGAAGAGGGTGGAATGAAAAGAAAAGACATTTACCCTGTCCCATTGCCGGTCCTTGTCCAGAAGTATTATGACTAGTTTAGGAAACATCTGGTGGCCTTTTTCGCTAAATGACAGGTTTCGACCTTCAAATGTCACATTCATGACGTACCTATAAAAATAAAGAGTTTAAGTTTTAGTCACAAGAATCCTTTTTTTTTCTTTGAGAGTAGAAACTCTAATATGACCTAAATCAGACTGCACAGTAAGATGTGTGAAAGTTTTTACCAGGTTTATATTTTTTTCCATGTTTTCTAAAAGATATAACATTAGTGGATTGGAAAAGTTGAAAGAACACAATAAAAAACATTTTTCTCTCATAGAAACTGATACCAATCTGATGCAATCATTTTGGCATCTCAGGAAAGGAAGTTTGGTCGACAAAAACTAGACTTCAAAAGATCCATCTCTACATCCTGGTAACTGTGGGACACCTTCAAATATCCTGACATGTGTGCTGGATTTTCTTCACCTGCTGGTTATTTCTATAACACAAATGCTTTATTTCTGCTGTTGGGACAGAGTCTGCAGAACCTTGATCAAATTCGAGATCTAAAACAATCTCAAAGGACCTTCATCATTCTTCAGAAACTGTCGTTCACAAAAACCTGGTCAGACTTCGTCCACAGTTCAGTTTGTAGTTCAAAGAAGAGAACATGTTTGAACTGACATGTAAATTCGCTGAATTTACCATTAGCCTCTAAATTCACAAATGGTCATACAGTCAATAAGAACCAGCCAAAATAAGAATCCGTCTTATTTATGTTACAATTTCATTTGAATGTTACTAGCTTTATCTGCTTTGATTTAATGTATTGAAATGTTATGATGTTTTAAGAAGCTCAAAGTAAATTTGACAGGTAAATATTGAGTGTGAAATTGTAAGGCTGGTGACAGTCTCTGGCCCATCCGGCTGTTCCTGTTGCTGATTTGCAAAACATGCATCTACATCACCACAGATACACACATGGATAACAGTCAAATTTTGATTCATGTTGGTTTTTATGCATGTCTGGTTCCAGTAGTGTGTGCACATTAGAGCTGAGCAAGATATTGTTAATTTAACACAAAACTGGTGTACATAAAATACATATTGCAAAGAACTGCCTGAACTGCAATAAATGTTAGTTCGTTATTGCATTTAAACTCTTTATGCCAGTAACATATTTAGTGCCACTTGTTGTTTAATGCAGCTTTTAAAACATTAGAGATAAAGAAGGAGTAGGGTGGAGAAGCCTGTAATTAAAAAACTGCAAGTTGCTTCAATGCCAAAACAACAGAAAAAAATCCAGAAGCAACTTTTTAAAATAAAATCTTGTTGATTTGGAAATGAATAATTACTAAACACATATTACTGAACATATTACTGAGGAGCTTGCACTGAATTCAGAACATATAGCCAATATTAAGGCATATTTTGATTGTTTTTTTTTTCCTCCTGATATTCCCTTGTTCATAATTTCATTCACTTTTTTAAAACAAGTAGACAATTGTAATTTTGGCTTAATTAATCCATGACTGTATAAATATGACAAGTTAAATTGATATAGTTACCCTAATATAAACGTTTTTGACTGATTTCCCTTTAAGATCAACAAATTCAGAGCATGTAGAGAGCAGCACCTCAAACCAAGCCACATTTTAACTTTTCACACAGTTGTTTTCTTGACAGCTGATGGACAAAAGGTACCTTTAACACAAGATGTTTCTAAAAGTGGAAACCAGAGAACAACGAAAGAGTCTGACTCATTGCTATGAATACTCACTGCTTAGATTCATCTTTTTTCCAGCGTAATATTGGAAATGTAATTTTACTCTAATCTTTTGTGCATAATCAAGAAAAGAATGTCTTGTAGGTGATACTGAAGAAATGTTGTAGACACAAAGATCTCCCTCTTTCCATGTAACATGTAGTTTTAAGAATACAACTACTTTTGTCAGGCACTGTCATCACTACACTTCACAAGCAAAACAAATATTATGAAAAACGTTTTAAATATTTTGCGATAAGCCTTCCAACAACCACAGAAACATCTAAATTAGTTTAGTCGTTTGTGTAAACAGATACAATGGAGAATTTGGAAAAAAAACAACAACAAAAAAACAGAGTAAGCAATACAGTAACCTTCCTAAAGCACAACAGTACAGGCAGATGTGCATCAACAAACTTCATCCTATGGAGGGAAACATACTATGTTGTAATACATAGAAAATATATGTTATGTATTATGTTATTACGTGATGGGTATAAACATGGTTGAATTTAAGTCTTAATATTTTTGTTCATTTTGTTCAGTTTCAGAGTTAGTGCAACAAACTTTTTCGATAGAGGTGCCTAGTACTGACTCTGCTATTGTACGCTGATGTCTATTGTTAGCTCAATAACTGTCGACATGATCTACAGAAACAGTGGATGATTATCTAATATCCAGTGGTCACAGTAGATGCCATAAGTTCTTGGAGAAGTACTACATTTCAAAGTATAATGCAATATTTAAGAACTACTTCAAATTAAGTGTCAGGAGATCAGGGCAGGTGTAGGCGTATGGATTGTACTAGGAAATGGGACGAAGTTTTAGCCTTTTCATCTTGCTATTTTTATCAACAGAAGCAGTAGCCTTGACATTTTTGCATTCAAAGCACAGGACCAGGACCACTACAAAGGTGACCCACTTTGAAACATATGCCACCTGATAGACTTAGGAGGAGGCGGAGGAGAAGGAGTACAGGTGGGAGTGAAAGCAGAGCGACAAGCAACCAGACCGGAGAGCTTGAAGCACTGAAACGCCAAGAGAGAGAGAGAGAGGGAGAGAGAGTATATTAACTGCCTGGTGAATCCATATCAGGATATACAGTATAAGTGTCAACAAGTGTAGAGCAGTGGCAGATAAGCTGGAAGCATGGCTTTCGCTCTCAGCCGCCTCCTTCTCTCCCTCTTTCTCATCCTGATCTGTGGGCTGCCATCACCATGGAGATGCTGCGCTTCTGAAATAATCCACCGGAGAAATAAATATCTTGAATGCAAGCAGAAAGGAGCTCTGTGTGTGTGTGTGTGTGTGTAGACCTTTAAATTTCTCCCATTGTCATCATCATGTCCAACAAAGACAATAAGTCTATTCACGGGTAAATCCAGAGAACAGATGAGGCTGAAATCTGCCCAAGATTTTATCACAAGTACATCCCACTAAAACAGTCAGCGCCTCTATCCATTGTGTCTTTGATTTTATTTATAGAGCAATTCGCCCTCTTTAACACACACGCACACACAGACCCGAACAGACTAAATGCTTTGAGCGAGTCAATAATACGACCCAAACCTCCATGAAATGCCTATTGCTGCATGCAGGCTGGCTAGCAACACTCCGAGAGCTGTAATGCGTGTGTAACATGGGATTAGCCTCCTAGGAATAATCTCAGTTTTGAATAGGCGACAGAAACGATCAGGGCGGGTGTGGGTGGAGGCTCCGGAGGTCCAACCTGTTGCCGCTGCAGCTGAGAGGGTGGACAGAGAAACGGCACGTATGTGGGGGACAAAAACCTCAACATGGGGACATGGGGAGGTCCTAAACACCGTATAATGTCATTTAACGTGTTGCCATGGCACCCACAACCACAGCAATTTTTATGCAATCAGCTGTGTTGCTATGGGAACAGTAATCTCATCCAAGAAAGAGAGACAGAAAGAGAAAGAAACAGCAAAGGCAGTTCCCCCCCCCTCCCCCCCCCCCTCCCTCAATTCCAAAATCTGAGTGTTTACCAACTTCCACTCACTCTTCCACTCTCAGATCAATCTGAACATCTAACCTACTGCCTCCAATTGCACCTCCATGCGGCTCGTTTGGCCATGCATTAACCTGTCCCTTTACAAAGGCTGATACAAGCTGTGAATGTACAGTGCGTGGCGCTGCTCTGTTTATCGTTTTGTAGCCTTTTACCCCCGATGTAGCATTTATGTGCCATTTGATCCTCCACATGTGGGAGCTCCCCTCTGACTCTAGTGGAAAGAGAGTAAATGTGGAAACAACTGGGATGAGCCGCTAATAGAACCTCATGTGGCTTCATCACAGCTATATGCTGTGCCTTGCTTGCCAACTGCTTCCCTACTAATCATAGCTGCGATGGGATTTTTTACTTCTTAGTTGCAGACATAATGAATCATCAGCTGCATGCACATGATTCTCTTTTGCTACGTTCTTCTTCTTGCAGCTTTTGAAATGGCCTTTCTTAAATTGGTTCTTAGATATCAAAGTGGAGCTGAGCGGGATCACAAACTCTGTCGCTGCAATGCAGTAATGTAAAAATACACTTTATGTCTCCGCTGCGTGTGGACATGTACACACACTGGCATGCTGTTTCTATCGGCGTTGGATGTATGACTCATAGTTTCCAGAAGACCAACCTATGAAAAGACGTGTTTAAGAGAGAAAATATGTGCTTCATTTGAAAATATCTGCTTCACAGAAGCTGCAGAAAAGCTCTGTAAAAGGCCAAACTGAAGAGAAAAACCAGCAAACAGCAGGTTTAGTGGGTGAAATATTGGGTTAACTGTTGGTGTTTGATCACATACAAGAGCTGCTCTTCACAAAGGAATATGTTGTATACAGAGAACAGCTACATTGATCTAAAGCTCTAAACGTCTAATATTAACAACTCTGAAGCTGCTGATTTCAGACACTTAAAGCTCGTTCAAGGACGTAGTCATCTGAACTTCTGTCTTACTCACAAAACGTACTTAATTTACACATAAAAATTACAAAGGTGCGTACACTTACTTGTATCTTTTATACAAATATATTACAAGATCTGGAGGACTTGCTACATATAGACAGTGATGAAGTAATTCTTTAATTAAGCACACAACTGAATACATGATTACGTTTTCAAAACGTTCAATATATCTACCAAGTATATGACAGTGCTTGTACTGACAAGTTTTGCTCTCATTATTCCTAAAGGCGCTCTTATGGAATAAATCAAGCACTTTGAGATCTGCTCGCAATACAGTGCAGGCCATGTGAGACTATCAGTACATTTAAATATGTGCTTGATGCATCAACAGTGAGAGAATTTGCAATGAGTCTAAAGCTAGGGACACATTACATAATTTTCACAGTTATCACAGATTTTGAAAAGACTAGATGTCCACACTAACAGACTGGTTTTTCGTGTCCTGACTGAGAGACGGGGATCACAGGCTTGAAATCTTCACATGTTGAAGGATCACAGACGAGATCCTTCAACAAAGAGCATCAAACACTTGTGGAAACTCACAAGAGCACTGCCAGAGCAGATTGTCTGGTTGAAACAAAAGTCGAAGTTTATTTATCCAGCCAATATCTGTTGATATTAAGATGTTATTTTTATGTTTTGCTTTAAAACTAGTTATGCTCAAAAATGAACTGCCTTACATTTTATGTGTAACACCTTGATTATGTTGGTTTTAAATTTTTGATTCTTTTATATTAATTCACAGTGTACTCTATATTTACAGCCAACCATATTCAGGTCATGTTAAAGAATATTACAAGCAATAAAAAAAAAATAAAAAAAAAGATCCTTCCTAAAGAAAAAAAGTGAAATCACCACAACTGGTACTCTTCTGTGATTATTTCCATAGGGTGGAAAATGAACACAAGAAAATATCTATTCATCTAATTATGTTCCAATTTATAGCCAGAAACATAAAACTATTCAAACTGGGAAAAACCAGCCAGGATGAAAACTCATGTTTCTTTCTTTAATGACCTGGATTAACATGGAGAAGAAAAAAAACATCTCAAAAGTTCAATATTAGAGAACTAAAGCAATTATGGTATTGAAACATAACACACATTTATGTTAAGGATTTCCACAAATCTTGACCACCAATAAATTCAAAGAGCACCGCGGAGGGGAATATAGTCACCGAGAATGAGCGAAAAGATCATTTTAAAATTTAGGATTATGTTTCATAGTCTTTTTACTACATTTATAGCAAAGCTAATATATGCTATATAGCATTAAAAAAATTTTAATGAGTAAATAAAATGAACAGGTGTGAAAAAGGAGACCACTCCATGTGTTTATAGTGCAGATAAACAACTAAACGATTATTTCATAACATATTGAAAAAATATAGTTTGCTTGTTGCCTTCTGGTATAAACAATGTGAGGTTCATAGTGTTGGCTGGTAGGATCTCTTCTGCCACTGCATGGCACCCTGCTGAATTTTAAAAGCATTTGCATTCCCCTTCTAAACTCCAACAAAATTTTATTGCTTATTTATTGAGTCATTCGTAGCTTAAGGCTCAGCGCTGGCACCACACACATACAGAGAGTGATGAGGACTACACACAGGAAAGATGTAAGTCACTGAGCCTCTTTGAGCTGCAGCCTTTAATAAGTGAGTCCACAGGAGCTCCATGTGATCTAGGCCCATGAGGACCCCCGCAGAGCAGGACACATCAGACAGCTACCTGTGGAGCCTGAATGGAGCGAGCCTGCATCAGAGCACGCTCTTATTTTGGATATGAACACGAGAGTCAGGAACAATGACCTTCTGAGAAAGCTCAGGTACTGATTTGTGCTTTATTTAGGCTGGTTTCAAACTGAGAAGCCATTCTTTTTATATGTCATTCTATAGTCAAAGTAAGTACAAAATAATAATGCATATCACCACTGACAGGTGAACTTGTAGTGCTTTGTACAAATCATGCAGCTTCACACTTTGTCCTTTTACAACACAAAATGCAATTTGTAAA
The DNA here is from genome assembly GCA_903067105.1 of Poeciliopsis infans. Classification (NCBI taxonomy): domain Eukaryota; kingdom Metazoa; phylum Chordata; class Actinopteri; order Cyprinodontiformes; family Poeciliidae; genus Poeciliopsis; species Poeciliopsis infans. Next base: position 22,610 of record CAEGAA010001117.1, on the reverse strand, counting down.
CAAACTATTTTGTGAGACAAAATATCAATAAAATACACTGAAGTTAGTTTTGTAATGTGACAAAATGTGAGTTATGGGTGTTATTTTCTCTAAAAGCCTTGACAGATTATGTATGAAATAAACATATTGACAAAAGGTCAGATAATATATGACAATATGCTGAGTAAAACTACACTAAACAAAACTACAAGAGTTGACATCTTATGGCTGAAAATTTGATCACCAAGGATATGCTGATATGACTGGATCTCTTGCCTCATCAATATATTTAATTACCCCTCACTGGATTGAAGAGGTGATATAAAAAAGGGAAATGCTAATAAAATATTAGACGCTTTAAACTGAAATACTAAAACCTTGAGCCAAGGCCCTGAAAGCCCTGATGGGATCAAAACTGGAGTAGAGGAGAGTAATCTCTGTCTATTTTTATCGAGCCACAGGCTACAAGGAGATCAGAGCTTCACTTTGAATTTCTTTTAAAAAAAAAAGTAAAATATTTGATTTAAGTTCTTAAATATATCCATCCCAGTTACCTGCAGTAGTTCTTTGGTTGCATACTAACTTCATTTCAAAGTTGTCTATATCTTGCTGAATCAGAGCGATGAGGTATAATTACACTTCCATCACAGCGTTGGACTGAGCTTCAAGTAACGACAGCTCTTATTATCTGGTCTCAACTCCGACATTAACTTTCACTTTGAGGGGAAATGTTAAAAAGGTTCCAAGGGGAATTTATTGCATTAATGTTATCCAGCAACTCAAACAACCGTCTCAGTTTAGCAGAAAGCTGTTGTTAACTTAAGTGGTTCCAGATTGTGTCCCTAGGGATGGTAAGTGGGGTAACTCAGGTTAATCAGGCAGGAGGAATTTAACCAAACAGACTCTCTAATTCTGGATGATTTCCTTTGCCTTGTGACTGATTACATTCTGTGTTTGTTTAACTGAGTGAAAGGTATATCACGTATATCTTTGCTTGATCTGAAAGATGAATTACCAAGACATCCAGTGCCAGGCAAATTCATTCACACCTTTAAACCTTTACACCTTTTGCCACATTACAGGGAAAAACCTCAGCGTGTTTTATCTGAATCAAAATGTGATAGACCAAATGAAAATGATGGATCATCATGAAGAATGTGTCGTAAATGGTTCTCAAGCTTTTAGCAAATACAACTTTGAAAACTGGTGTGCGTTTACAGTTAAACCCCTTTAATCTGATACCCTTAAATGAAATAAGATCAGAAGTCCAATACCTAGTCCAGCTTATTTAACGTCACTATAAAAGCAGCAGAGATTAGTTGATGAATTTTAGTGAGCAAACAGCATCAGCAAATGGGTGTAGAAATACATTTCATTTTCTAATGAAACATCCTCACGGCAAAACAGGGAGGTGGCAGTATCATGCTAAAGAGACAGATGTTCTCCATGTATTCAGTAGGCACATCATCCATTTTTATTATCTCTAATGAAAAACGTGTTGTGTTTTTCTTATTCCATGTTCTGAAACTTTAATCTGACACAGTTATTCAAATTGAAGTGAAAACAACAATTGTCCTTTCTTTTTATTTCAAAAGATCACAAAGTTCATGTTGTAAAACTTTTGCATTACTCCACTGAACGTAAGGCTTTCAGTCTCAAATGGACTTTCCTGGTGAAATAAAGATAAATTAAAGAAATAGCAAATATCTGCACATATATACAGATTTTTTTTTTTAGCAATCCCACATATGAGCATAGAAAAGCAGTAGCAGGGTCAAACAGTGTTGCAGATGTAAAAAGTTAATTCTTATTCCTTAATGAGAGATTCTATTGCGTATCTAAGACATTTAAGAGCAAGTCTTCCACAGCAATTACACTGCAAAAGGAGGAAAAAGTGCTTCATGCTAAATTTTATCCTCAGAGAAACACAAAATACTCTCTATTTAATGCATTAAATAAAAGAAATTACTTTCTGTTTCAGCTCCATGTGATTAGAACACATTTTCTGTGAAACTGGACAGCCATATGACTGCCCTACTAAATATTGGGGTAGAAAAATTGGACTGGTTAATGAAAAAAATAACTAATACAACCGGGGGGAATTGAAAACTGCAGAGAAAAGCAGAGCTTCTCTTGGTAGCCTGACTACATACATTCCAAAAGAGATTCTTGGAGGAGATATAGGAGCTCTTGATACCCAGAAGCACACTGGAATGGCTTGTGTGCCTTGTAATAAGCAAATTTATAAGACAGACACTTTCATTGTGCCATTAAGAAATGCAATAATGTTTCCTTCCTGCTGCAGGAAAACACTATTTTAAAGATAAAATTAGATGGGAAAAACACATGTGCAGTGTCTGCAAAGGAAACACAAAGATTATGTGATTATCTAGGTTTTATTTTACAACTGGCTTTAAAATCAGCTGCCAAATACACAGATGTGTATGTACAAAGCACAGTGAAAAACAGCAGATTGCAGGATCATTCACGCTCCTTCAGCTCTTCCAGATTTATTTGCATTTTGACAATTTTATAAGAATTTTATGAGATAGACTACACAATATAGTGTTACTCTACCTCATAGCCATAACCATAATACATGGTTTTCAAAACAATTTGGCGTACATCTATACGTAGTCTAATTTCATTCATGAATTTGTGGAACTACCTTCCTTTTTAATCTCTAAGTCAAATCGTCTGAAGGGTGCCTCTACACATTTTACCCATTCTTAATTCACAAGTCTGCATAGACTTTGACTGGATCACTGTAACACAAGAATGTAGTTTTTCCTGTATCCATTAAAAGAAAACCCATGATGCTGCCAACACCATGAGTTCAGGGTGATCTGAACAGAAACTGAGTTTTGCTCTTTGGTTTTTAAAAACGTAAAAACCAAACCCTGCTTTAAATTTGTCCACAGCTTTCTCCCTGACCTTTCTGCTGCATTCTCTGGTTTCCATGATGTTTGTTTCTTACTGTTCTCTAACAAACAGAACAATTAGATTCATATTTGACTAAAATACAACTCCATCTAAAACAACTTGGACCACATATTCCCGTTATCTCCTTATTCCTGTTCTGTCTGACAGGAAACGATGGATGGCCTCTGGAGACCCACCGCTTATTTTTGTTGTAATTTCTGTTGAGTATATACTTATGTAAATTTTTATGAGTGTAAATGCCCCATAAGGTCAACAGTCTCCAAACAAATTGGAAACTCTGACTCACTTGGGTCCTCCCTCTCTGTCCGTCAGCGCTGACAGGATGTCATGCTAATGCAGCATGCAGCCCATGGTGGCCTGTAGCCATACAGGACCTTGCAGAGACATATGGCCTTATTATTGCTTTTGTCTCTGGAGGTGGGGGTCCAAGGGATGGAACGGGTGAAATTAAGTGTGGGTGCAGCACAGGAGTCTGTGTGTGTTTGTAAGAGCCTTGCTATTCCCTAGAGTCGGCATCAAGATCCACCGATTCACATTCTCTACCTTCACTCAGCAGAGAGGAGGAAAATGGAACGGCTAGTTAGAACACACACACACACACACACACACACATTCACACTGATATCACGTCAACACAGACACACAAACAGCATGCTGCATCCCAGGTGTGTGCCTGAAGGATGATTGAGAGCCAACCCTGTGTCTGAAAGTGTCCCTCGGGGACTGAAATATTCATAGCTGTAGTCCCATTGTTGTCTCAGTGCTGTTGGTGGCTGAATCCTAAATGGCATACATAAGTGCTCCTGATATTACGTGCAAAAACGAGGGCAAAAGTTGCAGTAATACATCAACCTTCACTTGTATGTTACCGCTGCTGTGGCAGAGGAGGTTGCATAATTTCCCTTTCTGCTTCCATTCCTCAAACTGAACCTGACAGGGAAACAACAACAAAAAATCGAGGAAACAAAATGAAAATCATGATGTGGACAAAAACATTATTTTTATAACAAAGATTTGTGTCCAGAGTTCTTGACATTTTCTTCCGTTAAGCACAAAGATATACCCTGCAGGGGCATACCCCAATAATATTCCATATTTTGTCCTATTGCCATAAACTTTTATGTATTTTGTTGAGATCTTAAAAATACACCCACACACAGCAGCCTGGCCATTGCCAGTTTTACTCTTTCCAATCAGCCAACAGAAGGAGAAGTTGTGTTGTGAACAATTGTTGAGGCGCTATTTTAGAATTATAGTCTGCCTGTAGTTTGACAATGGCAGCGGAGGAAGTGAACGTAGCCGTTCAGTCTGCGTTGGTCACGCCTCTAAATATTCAGCAATTAAAGTTGGAGCAAGAGGAATGCTTGAGACATTTTATTGCTGCTGCTCTCATTCATTTCTTCACAATTGAGCTGGCACATTACATACATCACAGCCAAACATCAACGATTGGGTAAAATCAGACCCAATTGTTTCAAACTTCCGCAGACTTTACGCCTCTAAGAAGCAATCAATTCTCAACAGCTGAGGATCCAGATTGTCAGGATGAAGCAAAGTGCAGAATAAGGGACTGGTCTTTACCAAACTAAATACACAGTGGTTCGAACTGTAATGTGGATAGAACATAAAGCATTGTTTTCAACAATACTAACTTTGCATATCTAGAGATGTTTGCCAAATAGCCAAGATTAGTCAGACCTGTAAGTTTTAGTCCCATTTCTATGTTGGGACTAAAAGTGAACTTTGACTAGGTCATGCTAGCTCTAGCTTCATTATTTCCCCTCAATGACTTAAGAGTAAGTTAAAGGTTACATTTTTATGGGTATCTTTCAAAAACGATATTCATTTTGCCTTTTAAAGGAAAGTTTGAAGAGTTTACAACTAATAGTTGTCCTGCTGAAAACTTCTCCAAACTTGGCTCTGAATCATTGCAGCTGTTCCAGATTTATTATAAACATCTTGCCTATTTTTGTGAATCTTCTCCTTGACCAGTCTGTCAATTTGTGGAGGCAGCCATGTCTTGGTCTTTACCAGTTTTACCATATTCATTTCAAATTATGGACAGAACTGTGGGCTGTTCAAAGCTTGGGGTATTGTTCTGCTACCTAAGACTGTTTCTCATCTTCTACCCAACAATATTTACGACCTGCCTGTTCTTTTCCCCAGTATCTTAAATTTTATTTAGTGGCATCAGAGAAAAACGAGCTAAAGTGAATACATTTTTGAATTAGTGTTGTTTAAAGCAGCATGTCCAGCATGAGGGTCTAAGAGAGTATTTACACATTCTTTGAGTTTTTTTTTCGCCTCCTTTTTCATTAATCTGGTTGTCCTCAGGCAGTCAATTAGCTGTGAAATCTCTGATCAACGTGAACAGTAAAAGCATGCCCTATGAAGTTAAATGAGGATTAATTATTGAATACCAATGCCCTTTCTTGCAACGTAATGTGCCAAAAAGCACAACAAGGAGGTTCAGGGGAACAGGAAAAGAAGGATGTTTTCATTTAAAGAGCCCTGTGGCTTAGGATAAAGATAAGAGGAGATCACATTATAAACTAACATCTGCATTTGCTTTAGGTTTCAGACTTTTAATGGCAGTGGAAATAAATTCCAGCTTCTATTTTAGTGAATTTGAAAGCAACGATCTGTAGCCAGGCACCCAAAACGATCAGTACCAGTACAGAAAGAAGTCAAGAGCATACATCCAACAAGTCTGAATAAATGTTACTCCTGATCCACATCTGCATCAAAAACGTAAGTGTGAACTGAGTCAAGCTCCACATCTGGTAAAGTTTTGATTCTTTCTTTCCCACCAATGCCTGCACATAACCAAGAAAAGCAACCATACCAGTCCTAACAGAGCAGAGAGACCTGCCTAACATTGCTGAACAAACCAATAAATATTTAAAAAGTTCAAAGTAAAAACAAGCGCTTTCATAAAGTCAGAGTTGTACAGTTTATCGTCTATGATGAATTCTTTGATGTGACTTAGTGATTCCAAAATTCAGTCTAGCAGTAAGCAAAAAGTATTAGGAAGGATCTTAATTCAGGTCAAGGATCTTCTTGTGTCTTCATTAGCAACCCCTATGATCCTCTGTCTCAGCACAGGTGGATTTATTTTTAGTCCAGCACTTGATTGTTTTGTCCTCATCCCGTCAGGATCTTGAAATATGAAATATCCTATTTCCTAAAACATCCAAGCTTGCCCATTTCAACAGTCCTGAAATATTCAAAGACACAAAAGGTCTTTTTGCCTTTGCCATTTAACCCTTTAGGGGCTACGACTTTAAGTATTTTAAATCTGAATATTTTTGCTTCTTTAAGGTGCCTTGATCATGTAAATGCTGGACAGAAAGTCATGTGAAAGCCAAATGTATGGAAAGTTTAACACGTTTTTTGTTCCAAGCAGTTTTCAATTGATTACCTCCTTCATTTGTTTGCCCTCCTTATTTACTTACAGCCTGATAGTAAATATCCTGCAGCACCAAATGCAAACGCTTGCAAGTTCTTTCCTGCACTCATGATTTTTAATCAGGAGTGGATTGGCAGATAGAAGCAATACATACCTATTGGATTTTGTGATGGATAATATTGAATTCAGGTTTTATTTTTAAAAGAACTATCTATTTTTGATGAGAACATTCAACAAATTTTTTAAACCTGGTTATAATATATTTCTATATTACACCTCACCATACACAAAACATGACTCACGTTCGAGACTCCAACTCGAGTCATGCTTAAGTTACAAAACTTAAAACTCAACTTCAACTTGTGTCCTGAAGACTTGAGACTTTCCCTGAACGCAGGTAATGTCTTATATCTAATTAACAGACTTAAGACTTGCTTTCTTGTTTATAAGTCCAAACTATTGCTATCTGCTCAAACAACCTCAACTTTGCCACATGTTTACCAGACGAAGGTAATGATTACTGATAAAGTATTATTCTTTAGTGACAAAACTCAGTGGGAAACTCCCCCTCAGACATGCAAAGTGTAATTATATTTTGTTTGTAAAAGGTGAAATAAAGGGACATGGGCAGGTACAGTTAGTAGAACGGGTCAGGAGAAAGGGCGTGTTGTTTTTGCACATCCTCCATTTCCCCCCAGCACTGACTCACTTCAAGATTTCCTTGGAGTGGCCGATGCTGGAGCCCTTTTTGTCAGGCGTCCCGAGGCAGCTGGACTTCTGCAGGGTCTGTTTCCCTCGATCCAACATCATGGTTGAGGTTGCCGTGGCAATGACAGCCACTGCGTCACGTACTCTGGCCTCGATGTTGTAGTCCCATTCGTCATATGACACAGAGATGAGCCCTAAGAGAGAGAAAAGAATGAGAGATGAGGTGAGAAAAAGGCAAGATTGAAGAAAAAGGAAATAAAAGAGAGAGTGAGGGGGAAGAGACAGAACAGTGAGGAGACAGGATGCAGAAAATAGCAGGCAGAGAGCTGTTAAAAATTCCCAGAAGGTGAAGGCTTCCAAGAAAAAAAAAAATCTATGCATTTTGCTAAAAAAGCAAAACTAATAGTGCAAATATAAATCAAATTCTTAGCACAATACTGAAGAGATCACTCTCAATTAAGTATAGTACACTTAAAAAAGACTCCTATTGGTTAAAAATAGAAAGAGATAGCTGAATTGGAACATCAGTCGAGACTGTGACCCCCATCCAAACGCTCACTTTGTTGCTCTTGGCTTTTCAAGCATGAGAAACTGCTTGCTATCAAATGTCGACATCCATTTCTTACACCCAAACAACTTTTAAGGTCATTTTTTTCTCTCACTGCTGGTTTGGATTATGTCTTCTTTTTCAAAACCTGCACTGTAAATGCATCAGAATTTTTGTATTTTTTTTTGTCATATTTCAAATTGTCAAAGAAATTTAACAACAACCCTAATCGTTCTTTATTTCCCTTCTCAAACAAATAATAAAAAAAAGGAAATTCAGAAAAATTCTTTGTGGCGAGAGAAGAGATGTTTGCCATTGAGCCACTGAGACAGGGCCTGATGTTTAGGAGAAATAATTAATGTGGGGGTTCAGACACAGATGGACTGCTGCAAAAGCTGCTGATTAAACTTAGGACCAACAGACACATTTAATTTTTATAAAAAATAACACATGTAAACATTTAAAGTCTAAAACATTTCCCAAACAAATGTTTTTTTGATTAATTAAACTCAAAACCCATCTATGCCCCACAGTGACTACCAGTGCACTGCAAATACTGGAGGAGAACATTTGCATATGCAAACCAGCCCATCTGTCACCCAACTTTATTTTTATACTGATTTTTGGGACACATTCTTCTGTTATTATAGTTAATCTTTGAGGCAAATACAGTGTTTTAGAAAAGTATGTTGAGCCCCTTTAACTTTTTAACAGTTGGTCACAGACTTTATCATACAAAATTGGGATTTTACGTGACAGACAAACATGATTGTGTTTGTCTGTCACATACATGTTTTTCATTATTTTTTATGAAATAAAAAATATATATATATTTTAGGCATTCACTCAGTCTGATACTCCTAAAGAAAATCTGCTGTAACCAACTTCCTTAAGAATTAAACGGAGTTCCCCTGTATCCAATCCAGTTCCACAATAAATTCATCTGTGAAGCTTTCAGGGGTTTGTTAGAGTCTATGCATGAAGAAGATCAATTTATTCCACGATCTAAAAACAGAAAAATGTAAACCTACCTAACCATGTCTCTCAATATAAAGTGATAAGAGAGATATAATCAGAGCTGTCTTCTTCAAAGACAGCTATAGTAACTGGACGAGCTGCAAAGATCCACATCTCTGGCAAGGACAATATATTGACAAGTCAATTATTATTACACATGTTTGGCTTTTATGGAAGTGCCAACTAAAAAGGAAATCTCTGAAAGCCATAACAGGTCCTACTTACAGTTACCGACAAGTCATGGAGAGGAAGAAAGTGCTGTGGTCAGATGTGACAAATGTGAAACATCAAACTTGGTGGAAACCTAACTCTGCACATCACCCTGAACATACCACTCCCACTATGGCATGAGGTGGTGGCAAAATCCCTCATGTATTTCTACACGAGGGATAGAAAACTTACAAAAGTCCTCACAATTAACTCTCTATATAGCACTACTTTGATAGTAGTGCTATAAGTTGTTGGTTGCAACATAAAAAAAAGAATATTCCTGACTGGATTCTGCTGCACATGTTGCATTTCTAAAGTCTAATTACGTGGCACTGATATTAATTAATAGTTCTTTGCATACCTATAGGAAAGACGGATGGAACGTGGTCTGCATCACCGGCCACCAGTGACGGTACGATCCAGGTGTAGCCATAACCTGTCAGGCCAACGGAGTGGGCCACTTCAAAAATGGTGGTCGCTTCCTCCTTGGTGCAGTAGAGCAGGATAACTGGACTCTGCAGCTTCTTCATCTGATTCTGGATCTTGGAGTCTCCATCATCCACAGACATGTCTAATATGATGACTTCTTCAAGCTCCCAACCCACAAAGCTGTTCTCGATTGTGCTGCGTACCTGGTTTGAAAAGGAAAAGGTGAACTGAGAAAGTGTGGGGTGAACACAGGCGATGGAGTGTGGAGATACATCCTTCTGATTCAGAGCCAGGTAGAGCCAGGTAGTTCATTGCTCCATACTTACCTCAAGCTACTGAACTTTTTCTGTATTTACAAGAAAGACGCATAATTGTAAAAAGTCACTTTACATGCATTTTGCTGAAGTGTGCCGACACTGGACTCAAGATTTGCATAGATTTGTTTAAAAATAATCAACACTTTTGAATAAGACAGATTGGGTAGACCATTTGATATAAGAAAGTCTAATATTACACAGAATAAGTTCTTTAAAACTGCTAAATTACTCAGGTTTTTTTCATCTATATTCTTGCTTAAGGTTATGTATAAAACTTGAAAAAACATTTGGATGTAATTGTAAAAGTCAATATGAAACACTGGAGGAATGCTGCATAGTAGGACTAATCATTGCTTTTTTTTGGTTAAGCTAAAAGTCATTAGACGACTGGTTAAATTTTTTGTGTAAGTCATACAAAACTATATTTGTACTTTCTGTGGTACTGTGGTACTTCCTGCTACCAGCAGAAAAAAATGGTTACTTTGTTTTATTTAGACTGTACGCTATTGGTACTTATGTGCATTTAGGAAACCCTATTTTACTCATACAGCTATAAAAAGACATTTTGGCCAGGGATGTCCAAACTTTTCATGCCTCTGGACTAGTAAGTTGATACAAAGTGAATCTGACCACTGTAAAAAGCTCGTCAGAGAAGCTTGAGCTTCTTATATTATTTTTTCTTCTATTTTTAAATGGTTTGCTACTTTAATGTTCAAAGCACAGATGCTCGACACTGCCGCAATATCACTATGAAATTTGATTAGATGACTTTCAATAACCTTGTCATGTCTCTCAGATGTTCTAAGTTATTCAGGAGCTCATGCGCTCCCTTTTTATTTTAAATGGTCTGTTCCCTGCCTCAGAGATAAGCAGGCTGAAGCTGCATTCAGAAGGGCATACTAAGCCTTCTCCATTAAAGCGAAGAAAAAAGGGAGGGAGCTATCCACTTGGAGCAAACTCTGACAAACTTTATCATTTTTAAATGCTGATAATAAGGGCTTCAATACCAGAGGATATGTGCCTGGAGACAGATGACTTTAAGACCATTTCAGTAGCTGAAATCAGTCCTGACAGAATGAATCCCATAAAACAAAAGATAAGAATACACTTTAAGTGATTTGCTTGGATTGCAAAAGGAAAAGACAACAGTTACTGCTGCAGGTTCATACTGCCAGAGCGTCTTTTTGTGCTTTTACCTTGTTGATAAAGTCCTGGTACCCGGGGTAGTATGTGGTGACTATGGAGAAGATGTACCAGTCGTACTCCTCCATAATGTTCAACATGACGGACGCCTGCTGCTCAATGGATGGACCAAACTGGAAGAACATGGAGTGGTCGTCCTGGAAACCAGGGAAATGGGACCAGTCAGCAAACAAGGTCATGAGTCACACATCATGGGAGAAAGCAAGAAGGTTCAGGGCATGCATAATTGTAGAGCGTGTCCAGTTCCTGAGAGCCTCAGAAACAAAAGAAGTCTTGCATCACTGAGCTTTTTCTGTTTGTTCAACACATAAGATGAGCTAATTTGACACATTCAGTCATTTATGTAATATAATGCTCCACATAAGTAATTAAGTCCAACATCTTGACAAAAATTAAAGTACATAAATTGATATTTACTAAAGTGAACATTTGTTTGCTGAAGTATTCTTAACCCTTGAGTTTTTGTCGAGTTATAACCACATACTTCAATGTGTTTTCTTGGAACTTTGTTATAGACAGATACTAAGTAGTGCATTATTGTAAAGTGACAGAGAAATGATAAATGTTTTTTTTTTTTAAATCTCGCTAATAAAAACAGAAAAGTTGGATGTACATGTTTAAGTCACTTTTAGCCTGACAGCCCATAATAAAACCTGGTTCGATCGGTTTGTATTGGTAGGAACAGTTTGCCACCCACCACAGCAATGAGCAAATCTCAGGATTTTCTAACTAACAACTAGAATGCTACTAACTCAGGTGTGACATTATGCCCAGTTCACCCTCCAAGAAAAATCAAAAGCAGCACAAAACGATCCAGGAAGAAAACCTGCCAAGAGGCCACAAAAGACTTGAGATTGGGAAGGAGGTTCATGTTCCTGCAGGAAATCAACCCTAAACATGAAACCAGAGCAACAACACAGATCAAAGCATGTAGGTGTGTTAGGACGATTTGGTCAGACAGAGCTAAATTTGTACCAACAAATGAAGATTGCTGCTGGTATGTTCTCCACCCAATCAAAACTGGCAAACAAACAAACAAAAAAAAAAAAACTGGTAAAGATGAACTATAAAAACCTTCATCAGCAAAAGTGTTTCTCTAAAGCTTAGGTTTGGCTGGGGAATTCAAATTCCATTCTTTTTTATGTTTTTATTAATTACTTGCACCTCCTATGAGCGCTACACAAAAGTGGAACAAAACACATCCATGTTTACAGCTGCCACAATAAATATGCATCCCTATATAACTGTTGTACATTTTTACAAAATGTTCAACAGTTTTAATTATGACTATTTTTCCAAGACTCTCTATTTGTCTTTTCAGGCGTCTACTTTACAGACATCAACCTTTTTTAAAAGGTTATTCTCCTTGTGAGACAATGGAAGAAGTTTTCTTTTCGCTTGAGGAGAATATTTGATTCTAAAATACCATCAAGGACAGGTCAATGACTCACTTCCAAACAGCCAGGAAACTTGTAGGGATGAAGATGTCCACACTTGTTATTTAGAAATGCAAATAACCAACGGCGACAAAAGAGACAAGCTGTAATAAGAAACTCATCCTGTCAGTTGTTTTCCAGTTTGTACAGAACAAGACGTACTGCTGAGGTGACAAAGATGGAGGGAGGTGTTGGATCGGCCTTTAAATATTGACCTCTGCCTATATATATTTCTAAATCAATCAAACCTGTCAGTAATCATGGCAGCAGGGTCGGACTAATGCATTTACCCCTGCTCTGATATCAGCCTATCTTCCCATTCATCCGCCGTTTTCCCACAGGGAAAGAATGAATGTGTTCCATAGTTTCTGCTGTAATGATATGGTTATATCCTATCATTGTCAAATCATGGTGGAGATACTGCCAGTGTTGGAAATAATTGTCTGAGTAGCGTGTGTATGTGCAGGCCGAACCCTGACACATTATCCAACCTGGCAGCATGGCAGTGCGTACACTCCACTCTGTTAAAGGAGGTGATGAATGCATTCTTACGTTGATTGGCAGCCGGCGCACCGTTCACCCTCTAACTCGCACCTGCTTTGAAAAAGTCATACTTGTTTAAGCATTTCCCTCCAGTGGTGCACGCATGAATGACTCACTGATGAGTATTATGTGCACCTTACCTCAACCTTTATTATCCAGCCATTCTTTAACCATGTCACGAATCTAGGTTTCCATCTGTTGCCTCCTCATCCACACGTCTTCTTGGCTAGCAGAGAATATGAAGCTGGAGGTGTTGTGATTTTTCCGTACTGCCTTGAAAATGATTGGTTTCGCCTAATCAGTCTGAGCAGCCCGATTTGCTAAAACGTTGAAATCTGTGTCGTTATAAACGTGCTAAACGTATGAAGCGCTCTCTGTTTGATTCTAATTCAAATTGTCTAGAGTTTGCTGGATGTTTGAGAGATCACACAGATGGAGATCCTCTCTGAACATCGCTTTTCAAGTCTTGCCATAAATCCTTATTAAGACTTAGGTAATAATATAATATGATATGTCTGATCTAGACCATATCTTCAAAATCTCACAAAATGTCTCATTACAACCTATCCTCACTGAAGCAGGGATCCAGGCAAAGAGTAGCTTTTTGTTTAGTTTCTCAGCTGGTTTGAATCAGTCTATGTCCTTCGTACTCTCTAATTTACTCAACAGTATCATTTCCCCTTCAGCGCCATGTCCCCTTGTTTTGTCTTGATCTCACTTTTTCTCTGCGTCTTCTTTCTAAACATGAGTGATGTACGATGTAATCACTCATGAAATCAAACCTGCCATTCGTCGGCTATTGTGAGGGCACTGCTTTCTAAAATTGCAGCTATTCATTGTCACATTCGGTTTTCTTCTTCAGGTGCTAATAACCCTATTTTATGTCATATCTATTATTCACATCGGTGCGAGATTTTTCCTCTTCCATTTTTATTTGACTCCTCCAACATTGCCCTGTCTTTTTCTCTTTGTCTTCCATTTTTACATAATAGCCTGTGGCTCCATTAATTCGTGTCACACTAGTGTGAAGGGATCGTTGTTGTAAAGTCTGTGTGCAGCATTTAGTGGAGCTGCCTGCCTCTTTGCTTGCTTATCTGTTTTTGATATAATATTTTATCAAGAGTCCAGAGAAAACAAGGCGCATCTCGTAATTTGTCTTCACTCTTTGTTTGTGCTTCTATCTGCTCAGAAATTAGCTTGCTGTGAACACTCAAAAGTTTATCCCACAAATTTTAAACAGGCCTGAGTTCGAGGCTTTGGGAAGACTTAATCTATCCCTTCTCCATCCATTGCAAATAACGTTTTGATGAATGTCCAATTCTGAGAAATCTTCTATCATCAATGTTAAATAAAGGTTTCACAAATCACAAACTAGGTTTCAAATATTAAACTTTCTGTGTATAATAATCTAGGTTTGAAGAGTCTAAGTACAGGTGTCTTTAATCTAGAGCAGATTAAAGATGGTCAAGGTGGTGAAAAAATAGGTGGACTCGCCCTTTAGCCATTTCTGAATTGGAAGCTGCGATAAGAAGAATGAAGTGGAACCGTTTCAAAATTCTTCAACATCGGCGCATCTTATTTAACTTTGCTGAAAACCAACAAAGTTAAATAAGATTCACTGTTTCAGATTACACTTGTGTTCAGAACCCCAGCAAGAGTTATACCAGAATTATGGGAATAACGGTATGGTTCTGGGTAGAAAAATTTAGCTTTGCAGCTGATCTATTTCTTCTTTCGCATTTGGAAATTTGATTTCTCGTACTAAGCGGTCCAAAGTCTCCTTTGATGGATTTTATAATTTCATTATGCACAAATGTTTTCAGTGGTTGACGGATTTGAACTGCCAACAAGCCAATTTAACACCCAGACTCTTTCACGCCCACTGAAGCCAGCAGAGCAAACAAACTGGTCTGCATGTAGAACAATCTTCACTTTATGAGATGGCATTTTTGAAATGTGATGTGAAAAACTCATCTGAGCACTATTCCAAGTTTCCAGGGTAGAGCTAATCAATCCATTTACGTAAAAAGTGCTTTTCCATCCAGTTTGTCCTCCCACAACGACTGGAGTCCATGCTGGCTATCTGGAACTTCCAACATCAACATAATGCATAGTAGAATAATACACTTCCTGCCCGATTGCTTCAGGAGAATCAGACTGGATTCCTACAACTCCACTTCTCTCAGACTGAATACTGGGACACCACAGGGCTGTGTGCTCAGCCCACTCCTCAACAGACATTACACATATGACTGTGCTGCCACTCACAACAAAACAAACAACAAGATCATAAAGTTTCTGGATGGCTCTGCAATGGTCAGATTGATCTTGAGCAAGAAGAGTGATATGGTGAACAGTGATGAGGTGGAGCAGGTTTCAGAATGTGAACAGTCAATAACCTGCTCCTCAAACCCACCAAAGAAAACATTGCTATTGACTTCAGAAAGAGAAAAACAGAGGTCCAGTCATTCATGGTCGATGAGGAGAAAGTATCCGTGGACATCGAGCTGGAGTGCTATTCAAGGATCTGCTGACTGAGGCTCAGCAGAGAATGTATTTACTGAAGTTCTTCAGAAATACACTGTTCCACAAAACCTGCTTTCTGTCACTGTTGCAGAAGCCACGCTCATGTATTCTCTGCACTTCTTCAGATAAGAAAAGCGCTCAACGGGGCTGCAGAGAAATAATTAGTCATTTTATTTATTAAAGAATGTTGGTGCACTGCTCGGCTTTTGTTTATGCCTTTAACCTGCATGCATTAAAGAAAGTCCTTAAAGATGAACACTGTGGTAGGAAAACATGCAGCGAAAGGAGAGCTAAAAATAAACTCCGATGGCATTCAGTCAGCTTTCACAGTGGGGACTTGATTTGTAAACTGAGCTTTTTAAAAGATTCATAGACTAATCTAATTAGTTAATGATGCTGAAAGACCAGGCTGCTGTGTTTGATTACATCTGTCTGCGTCAGATTTGAGTGGCATAAGCGCTTGCATATGTGACTGACATCATAATCCCACACTCACAACACAAACCATTAACAGTTTGTTTTAGCTGGAAAAATGACTATTAATCATGCTCCATTACGTTTGAAATTAAATTTGAACGAATACACACATCTGCAGGTCACACCATGTTCTGCACAGTGTTTGAGTTTTATGGTTGCTTTTTTCATTTCTTGAGACAAAGCCCGTTTCCAGCCAGTTAAATGATCCAGTTATCATTCACAAAAATAGTCACGTTTTCTTGTGAAGACTGATAATGCTCATTAAGATTTAAACTAGGGAGTTCCACAAGGTTGGATTTTAGGTCTCATGCTTATTGGCGAAGCACACACTGGGAACCTTTAACAGTTGTTACCTTTAACACTCATCAGACGTGCCACTCTAAAGAGTGAGGATAGATTACAGGAATCCAGCCCTGGCCAGCTTTATCAGAAGTATCAATGCTTCAAATGTGAGTTGTTCAATAGAAGATAATAGTAAAAATCATTACATGACCATTTACATAGTGAGCATTTATTTATGGCATCAAAACACTACAATAATTTTCAAAGCTATGCTGATGAAGCAGAGCCCTATGTTGCTACATAATCTAGTTAATGCATTTTTGAAATCCAGATAAGTCCTGGACGGCAGAATTTTCTTCAGCACAATCAAAACAAATCTTTAATTATAGTAACTGGTCTTGAAATTCAGAAAGAAATGTACAGTACAGTCACAGCGAACCTTCAGAATAATTTGATTGGTTTCTAAATCCATCAGTTGTTATAGTCCAACTTTTTTTTTAACTCAGTAGCTTTTATTCTACAAACGGTCCAGACTAGTGATGTGACAATAGGAGAATGCATTTCCTTCAATTCGTCATTTCATATGACATTTTTATTAACAACTGCAATAAATTAATTGAAGAATTGCAAAACATTCAACTGGAATTTATCTGTGACTTATTTGTCTTTAGTCAACCAAACAAAAAGATCATAGCACAAAAGATATAAGTGTAAAAAAAAAAAAGAAAAACAAATCTGATTACAAAGATCTTCCCAGCATCTCAGATTCCACTGGTGTTCTCTTTTATCTGTGGCGAGTCAGGGCCAGTTAATTCATTGCTGTCATGTTTCTTTGTATCATTTTTCTCACAGCCTTTATGCATCTTTTGTTTTCTTGCTGATCGTGAAACACATCAAACGTTGCTTTCATGTTTCAGCCTGAGCCCACCATTCATTACAAATCCTGCAACAGTTGTGTGAATCCCCCCCCCCCCCACTCAACACACATACGCACACTCCACTCCTCAGAGCAGCTGGTGGGAGAATGAATCACTCGAGGAGCAATATTCAACCTTTGTGCAGATAAGCCACGAGAGCTCTCTAAGTAAAACAAACCTCAGTGTGTCACTCCTGCTCCCTGATGTTCTGATCTGCAGCCTAAAGTGCGAGCATGACCTCCAGTTAAGAGGCTGACGCCGGCGCTCTCACTGAACTCACTGGAGATCCCAGCGGATGACAGAAATAACCACATACTAATGCATGCACTCATCTGTGTAAATATACACAAAGTTTTCTGGGTTTTTTCCCCCCCAGATGATCCAGACAGAGCGAGCGTCTTATCCTCTCAGCAGGACGCATTAAAATGAAACACAACTGCCAGAGACGAGTCAGGGGCTGCTGCTTGATTTAAACCCATTAGGACAGTGAGTTTTTCCTTCGTTTGTCACAGACACCTCTCAGGGCACGTGATCAACCCGCCGCAGCCGGTGCAGCTGCTGCATCAGTGTGCAGCGGCGCCGCACGAGAGCTGAGCTGAGCCGAGCGGTCCTCCAGAGGGAAGGCTGAGAGGATTTGGCAACTCATCTCCATGTCATGCCAAAGAAAGCCTGTCTCCAATTAGATTTGTAGAAGAAGAGTGACATTTCGGCCGAGTGCTCGACAACCCCTGATGGAGAAGCATTGGGGGTGGGGGAGTGGAAGAGGGTGGCTGCCAAAGCTGGAGAAAGACTTACTTGAGAAAACAGGCAAGCAACCCTCAGAAGTCGCAGAGGCAAGGCTTCACAAACACAAACATTTAAAAAAAAAGTGAGGGGGAAAAAAAAAGCTCCCATCCGATGGCAGTGCACACGTCTTTCCCTCCAACACTCGGCTTTTTCCACTTCATTACACTCTTCTTTCAGCACTTTTATCTTCATCCCTCTCCTCCTCACAGCCTGAGCGCTGCTGCTGCTGCCACTCCTGCTCCATTTAAGCCCAACCTGCCTTAGCCTCAAATTTCCAATGAAGCATCCCATCTTGTGTTGGTATGCCCATTTATTTAACAATAAATGAGCAAGTTTTAGTTTCTAATTGTTAGCTTTATTTTAAAGCTCCCATAATGTCTGACGGATTTAATGACGTTATTTTTGGGCCAAAAAATGTCAGTGAAATACAGCTGAAAGCGCAACTTTTCACATTGTCAGAATCTGAGCTGCTTTTTATAATGTAAAATTTGCTGTGCAAGAGAAAAATTACAAACGACGGGAATATTTGGAAGCCCATATTTATTTAGGTCTGAGTTAATGAAGACTAGCCCATATAATGAAAATCATGAGTTATGAAGTGCCGACACTGGTAAATCTGTCTTTTTTATTCACTATGATTGTTATGATTGTGTGCATGCGTAAATACAATAGACGCAATTAAATCAGCAACAGCCACTTCTGGTCAGCGATTTTCATCCTGTAACATTAATGCAGCTGATGTTCTTTGATTTGAATTCCATCACTGCAGGTTGAACAATCAGAGCACATTGTGTTTGCTGTGGTGCTACTCATTCAGGTCTACATGTGTTAATCAGAACCTTCACAACAGAACGTGTAAAGGGGACGTAATGCTGAGGTGAAATTCTGAAAGATTTTGTTGATTTGAATCCGTGACCTCTTGCTTGAATAAAGACGAATTAAGTGACTGTCCTTACGAACCAAAACAACTTTATTTAAAAATATTAAAATAACAGGAGAAGTGAGCACAGGGAAATAAAGGACAACTTCCCCCTTCAAGTTTTATGTTCTTAAAATCACATGGGTAAAATCAAAAATGAATCACTTGTTTGACTGGAAGCTTCTTTTTGTCAAAAAATAAAATATTTATCCACTAAAAACATATAATTATAAACATAATTTTAGGTCCTTGAAAACTGTAATTACGGCCCTGCATCATACACTGCCTGCGTCCTGAGCAGCAGAAGTGGGTGTGTGACCCAGAATGATGTTCAGGGATGAAATAGGAGGTTAAAGAAAGTGAGCATTTGAGACATTTTTGCCTAAAACCTTTCTTCGATTTCTTAGAAGTGACAGTGATTCAACAAATAGTTCAAAAGACTTTGGTGAATATTTTACCAATTCTTTACATAAAAGGAATTTTTACATACTTTGCTAAATATCCAAGCTTATGGTAGTAACATTTTGTAAATATCCAGAGAACTGGTGTCCATATAAGATAACCTGGATTTTAAATAAGTAAATGTTTAGTCCTTGCATAAAATTGTTCCGGTTTTATTTAGGGTTCACATTAAATGCATTTCAACTCTTGCAGACAATGCTCTGTTTGTTTGAAACAAAGAAGTAAGCAGAGGCTCAAGAATCGAGCCCTGCGGCACACCACATATTATACTACAATAAGATCTTGAATTTGACCATCATAAAACAATCTCTGAGAGAAGTAAAAGAGATTGTTTCCTGTACAAAACCACTAATGATTACAATTCTCCAAACCAGATATGAGAATAGTAAGAACCACTGAGAGTAAATCTGAGAGAACTTGAATCAAATAAGCCTCTAAACCTCTAAAAGACTTTGACACATTTGCAATTCTGTTAATTTTGAAGTTGGTAAAATGATTTATTTTCATAAAAGGTGGCACTGCAAAGGAATTGGATTTTTGGAACACCCTGGACTTTAAGTGATTTGATGACAATATGAAAAACTGAAAGTAAGCTGAGAATTTTTTACATTTTAACTCCATTAAAAGTCCATCTACCCCATCAAAAAACTTAGTTCACGTTTCAAGAGAACAGGAGCTTGGCACACTACAGAAGGGTTTTCCTTCCACTCCTCCATCCTGATCTTCTCCAGATCTTTGAGGTTTCAGGCAACCTGGAGTTCATCTCCCTCCAAAGATTTTTTTATTGGATTCCATGATACTCTTATGCTTTTTACGTAATCATTCCTTGGTTAACCTGGCTGTGTGTTTCTGGTCAGTGTCATCCTGGGAGTCCCAGCCGCTGACTCATGTTGCTCAAAATCATGTGATACTTTGCCTCGTCTATCCTCTCCTCCATATATTGCAATTGCTCTGTATAATTTGCATAGAAGATAGTCTTGCCCTTGATGGAGAGGTTTAAGTCTGATTGATTTTCCGCCTTAATTGTTAATAAATGTACAATTAATGCAGTACTATTTAAACGAATTACAATGGGATTTTCGGGATTTTCTTAAACAGGTTCTGTCTCTCACAGTTGAAGAGTCCCTGAAATAAAAATTACACATCTCTCAATTTTTGGGGAAATGAGGAAACTTTAAGAATCTGTAGTGCATCTAATAGTTTTTTCAACACTGTATGTTTTAACTGGAAAACAGCAAGATATAGCATAGTTTATTTTGGTACACTGAGCTTCAAATAACAACAGCTTTTATTTTATTTCAAGCAGCAAAGGCAGTCATTTTAATCAGCAGGCAGACTAGTTATACTATATAGTGGGGCTTACCTCTTCAACTATAACACGCATAATTACTACTACATGGTCTATTGCCATTCATCACGCAAATGTTCATGCATTACTATAAAACTACCATGTCAATATTTTCTGTAAAAATTTACTATCCACTACTTGATCCACTACTTTTTTCGTTTTTACTTAAATCAGCTGCAATTACAGTTGGGGTAGCTCCTTAAATTTGTAATTTATTTTGGATTTTCTCCAATTCATACAATGTCAAAAATATGCAGAAACATGTAAAATACATGCATCCATTGTAACAAACTAACTTTAATAAACTTGACAATTTTTATAAGGAGAACAGCCAAAACTACATCAGAAGCTGTTTGCACACTAGCCTTCTGTCTACTCATGGCACCTTAAAGACAACCAAAGTGTCGTAATGTTCAGCCTGCAGCAGAAGATGCTGGTTTCTACCTTTTCAGTCAGTGTTGGTGGGTGGCTGGTTCAGGTGGCAGTAGTAGGTTTGTACCAGTGTCAGGAATGGCAGGTTGCATCCTCCACTCCGTATGTCTGTTAAGGGTGTTAAATGTGGAGTATATATTCGCAATGACTGAAATCACTTTGATTACTGTCTTCATAGCTGCTGCAACCTCAGATTTATTTAAGGTTTAAATAATGCTGCACATCACAAAACAAGTTAAAAATGTGAAAGCTAAATGCAGACGTCGATGAAGGAAAAAATTTTAATATTTCCTCAGATGACTATGCACTGTTTCAATTTGCCATTTAAGTTTCGTAGACAAGTTCAAATACTCAGCTCTACATGCACATTGAACATTTTACGAAAATGTTATATTGTTTTTCAAGCCATACCTGAACCACCAGAAACTACTCATAGCTGCAATACTAAGAGTTTCTAATGTAGAAGACCTTTTAAAGTGTGATTTATTTTCAAAAACGTTATTTGTTTGTTCTTTCTGCAGTGCCTGGAGGGCAGCATTCTGTCTTCTTTCTCTATGAATCATTTAACACCGCTTATTATAGGCACACTACATTAAGTGTGCCGCATAAAGTTGGTACAGGTAAAAAAGGAAAGCATGTCTCTGCAAAACGACGCCGTTATCAACGCATTCCCCACAAATCTCCACTGAAACTAACATCTTTGGTGGCTTCGCCTTTGTGTTTCACAAAGTCTCCACACTGCTGGCGGTACGTTTTGTTCATAGCCACTTCCAGGAAAATTGAAAACTATTACTCATTCCTTCGTGCACCTGCAGAGCCGCCACACACTAACCTCCTTTAACAGTCAACCAACAAGTTTCACCTGGTGGGGCTGCTGGATTTCCGCACGGGGAAATTGAAACTCATGCTGGGCTTCTCATTCACACTAAGAGAGGAAATATTCTCAGTGTCCTGGTTGAAAAAGACTAAACCAGCCTCAGACAGGATCACATTGAAACAAGTTATTCTGAAAACTGTTTCAAGATCAGTGCTTTGAAGTTCTTCACCAAGTCATAAAGTTTATCTTTTGGCAGCTTGTCTGAAACAGATTAAATTTCTTTGTCAACCAAAGTGGTGTTTAAGATCTTATGTGATACAAATCTTTAAGTCACACTAATATGAAGTAAGAGCTTTGACAAACTTATACATCATGTTACAAGTACAGGCTTGAATATATTGTACAATAGTATTAAGTGTTTAAATAGTGAGTAAATATAAAGACTTGCAAAATATACTTTTTTGTCCATAATTCTTGACAAAATAGCTCCAGATCAGCCAAATCACAAAGAGTGTCTGTAAACAGTAATTGTCAAGTTCTGAAACAAATTCTAAATTAGATTTAGATCTGGACTTTGACTGGACCATTCTAGCACATGAATGTGCTATCATCTAGTTGAGTTCAGTTCTTTATTTTCCCACATCAAATCAAATCAAATCAAATTTTATTTGTATAGCACATTTCAGCAGCAATGCATTTCAAAGTGCTTTACATCATAAACACAAAAACACAAAGTCATGCATCATGGAATAAACAATACATTGTTTCAAACACAATTCTAAACAGGTGTGTTTTTAGTTGAGATTTAAAGGAAGTCAGGGTTTCCGCTGTTTTACAGTTTTCTGGAAGTTTGTTCCAAATTTTTGGTGCATAGATGCTGAAAGCTGCTTCTCCTCTCTTGGT